>CAIGRB010125835.1:68499-87526 GCA_903798255.1 Fraxinus quadrangulata | reverse complement strand
TCAAAAAGGGCATTTAATGGATAAAATACAAACCTTTTTATCGGTCGCCGGCGTCTGTAGAAGAAGGTGATCGGTGTTGTCTCCGGATTTCTCTTTTAAGTGGTCGATTTTTTGGAAAAGAAAAGGAAAGGTTGGTGAAAAACTCTTTCAATTAGGGGTATTTTTGTCTTTTTGATATTTAAAATTATTTTTGATTTTTTTTAAATGCTATTTTTTGGTCAAAGGCCAAACTTAAATTCTGATCTTTTCAACAGACTATTCACAAGTATTTCCTCTAGGGTTTTCGTTTAATTGTAGATGGCTACAAATGAAGTTAGTCAAAGGCATCTAGAATCTCAAGATCCACTCTAGGGAAATGGGACAAGTTGTATTACAATAGGGCTAGTCTAGAATAAAGGTGGAAACTGCAGAAGTTGGGGTGGCGACAACAAAGGTTTAGAGTTGTGGTTCGAGGTGTCGACGGTAGGGGTGAGGTGTTGGTGGGTGGTGACGGTGATGGTGACGATGACGGTGACGATGGGTGAAGATGACAAAGTTTATTTTTGATCTAGATTTATTTATTCTTTTTTTAATATTTGTTTACATGACCTGGTGATTTTTCCCTTCACTAAAAAGTTTGGTGCAATTCACATTATTGAATAAACGGTGAAATTGACATATAATCATTCTGAAGGGCGAAGTTTACCATTTCATTGAAGGTTGAAAGCACAATTACGACAAAAAAAAAAAGAGTCGAAGATAAGATTTCAACTTTGAACAAAGGTTGAAGACAAAATGTGCAATTTAACCATACAATCATTAGCTCTAGATTTTGTTTCATACACACACAGCGTATAAGTGTGTGTATATAATGGGGAGTGATATGATTAATTAAAAAAGACTAGATTTTGAGTTTCTATGGTCGGTTATTGAGATAGTGGGAGGATGATTTTTCGCCAAAATCGGCTTCATATGCATTTGTTGGACAATTCACGAATGGTTCATCTTTAATTTCTTTATAATAATTTTTTAATGATCATTTGACCAAAACCTAATTCACTTAGTCTTTGGACTTTGGAGTCTGATTTGTCACTTTCTTAGTCTGGTTTGATCATAGCATGCCAATTGCAACAAGATGCATGTGTTGTGAGATGAATTTAAATGCCTAGCTTATTTTTCATGTTTTACAATCGAAAGTTCTAGAATCTTTTCGTATAGAACTAAGTTATTGACGTTTGAATCGGTCAAAATTTATCGGCATAACCTCGTAATACCGTCCTTAGGAGGTCTATCTCTATCCCTAGTAAAACTTAATAGACTTCAAGTCGGTCTTTTGCCTCGACACGTTTCTCTCTCTTCCTTTTACATTCACACCACCAACCATGGTTCGTAGAACCCTACCCCTCGGGCTCTTGGAGACCCAGAATTTCGAGCACGATAGTAACCACCCCAGCTGGTCACTTGACCGCTTTGGTGTTCACCTTGAGTAGATACTTCGCCCCATGGAAACGGCATGCTAGCACTTCCTCTCCCAGGCGCACACACTCACTCCTGCTGTGACCTTACCTAGGAGTCTCTTTCCCTTTTCAACTAAGGAGACCTGACTGCCACTGATGTGCAAGTAGTATTATCGTATTAGGATTCTTATTCCGAGCAAGAATTCTTTGCCCATGGACTGTGAGGGACTTTCGGGAGTCCCAATCCCACTGTGTTCCCCTAAAAACTAGGATAAATATGTGCCTTTGGTTCATTTCATTAAGTTCTCATTGTGCACTTTACAGCTTTTTGCATTCTAGTTCTCTCATCCGCTAATTCTTGCACCGGAGGAGCAACAAGATCCCACCTTGCCACCTTGTTGTAGGTATTGAAAGATGCTCGTGATATTCATCGTAGCCTCTACGTCGGCCATTTTCAGATCATCTTAGGGAAAAGAAGTGCTTGTTCGTGATTATCTCGATTAAAATGAGAAGATCGAGATATAAACTTTTTTTAATCCCCATTCAATGAAAAGGTTACTTTCTTTTTTTTTCCCTTTCGTTTCCATATCGAGTTAGTATTCGCATGAATAACTTCTAAACGTGGGCCTCTAGTCCAATCGACAGCCAACCCGCCACATTAATAAACCGGTAATATATTTTTCTCGATTTTGTTTGTGAAGAATTAATCCTAAGAGGCTAAAAATCCTCAATGCATTAGTTCAATTTTCAAAATTCACATTATCCATGTAGTAAAATACAAATTGGCAGGGTCTATTTGTAGTTTTGGTGGATGTGGTTGGGACTATGAAATATAATAATCAATTTTAGACCACAAATCACACAATCTCCTAATCTAAACGGGATTATTCTAAACGTCCAGGGCCATGGACGTGTAGCATGATTTCAAATGGATTATTTTAAAGATAATTTTGTTAAGAAGAATAATTTAAGTCTTTATATTTTGATTATTGTTTCAATATTTAATTAATGTAGTATTTACTTTTAATATAATTTGCAAGATAATAGAGTAAACTAATTATAAAATTTGAATGCTCACTTTCAATTTTAGAAATATCAAATTACTCGTTTGAACTTAAGGAGTGTTTGACAAAAAAATTTATAAAATTTTAAGTAAATTTTGATAAATGTTGACGAAATGTGTGATTAAAAAGTTGATAAAGTTGTGAATCTCATAAAATGTGCGATTAAAAATAATTGTTGAATTTAACATCAAATTTTTAGTAACTTTGTAAACTATCCGAAGAGTATGATATTCAGCATCACTAATGTCAAGCACCAGTTTAGATGACAATTACACGTCATTAAATGATATATTCACTTAAGTGCAATATCACTGACTCACATAATTCATTTAATTGAACATATCAAGTGTCATCATCTAAACTAGTGCTAGATAGAATTATTCTATCCCAAAAAAGCACTTAATGATTTTGATATCATACTAAGTGCACATTTGACAAAGATTAAATTATAACTTCAGCTACTCAAACATATGTTTTAGGGATATAATAGAACCAAACTTTTCAATCTTTTACAACTTTTACCCTAATCTTCCATTTATCGGACCCGCGATCCCAAACCTTATGATCACTTAAATTTTAATTAAAGCACTCCCAAACATGTTCTAAAACCCGAGTTCCATTTCAAAAGGACAATTTCGTAAGTAAGAGTAACTTAAGCCCTTAAATATTAAACATTACTTAAATATTTAATAGATGTAAAATTTACCCGTATATACCCCGAGATTTTTCCTTAATATGCTCTACAATATGAATCCAAATGCTCGTTTTGAATTTTAGACGGATCAAATTACTCGTTTAAATTTGATGGACTCTGATATCATATTAATTAAGACTTGAATTCCATCTTAAAGATATCAGACTTTGTTAAAAAGATTAACATAAACTTATATGTTGATTGTACTGCAATATAAAATGGATATAGATAAACTATGAGATTTATCTACACATGTACTCTGTGAGAACAGTGAGCAAATGATTATTTGGATTGAAATATTTTTCATCCGTTAATTCATTGAAAGATTTATAACTTTAAGCATTCTACTATGATAGTTATTGACTTTCGAGCAAGATATCTTAAAGATGGAGGATGTAGACTCAGTCAACATTTTAATGATTCATTCTTCACTATAAAGGGATTTTCAAGAATATAAATACTACGTATTACCACACAATTATCTCCATGGGAAAAACGACTTTTATTATTTCGTTCTTTAATCGAAAATATTTGAATTTTTCTTTAGTGAAATCTCGAGGTCGAAAAGGTCTTTTGTGATAGTGACACATGCATGAACCTCCTTGGTTTTGGGATCACAAGTAGCACATTTTTATCTTGATACTTGTGTTTGAGAACAATTTCATACCTAACTCTTTGTGTTCAATTAAAATATTTGATAAATTTTATAAAGGGTCGGTCTTAGTCACTTCATTAATCTCGTTATGAAACTCAACATCTGGATTGTGTAAATTTAAAAAAATTGATAACAATCGGATTTGTCTTAGGTTTTCAAATAAATGTGCCTAATCATATCGTGACCATAAATAAGAAAATAATTCATGTTAAAAAATCGACGAAAAATAATTTAACGGACATACTTAGAGGTTTATTATATCATCCATTGCGGACAGTAGGATGCTGGAGCTTTTGTCTGCTATAATAAAAATATTCAGAAGTTTTTCTTTATTTTTTGACAATTTTCAATTTTTTTTTATAATTCAACTAACTTTTAGAGTGTCAATTATTGCATTTGCATCGTTGTTGTATACATGGAATGTAGCTCTTCTTCACACTCATTAATTGTTGTCGAATAGTTTCAAATGTCCATGCGCCCTCGAGCACACTTACAGGGAGACACGAGCGATAAAAGAATTGGGGGACAGAATCGAAGTGTAGAATAGATTTTTGCTTGCACAAGAACAAATATCTACTCTATTGCAAGAGGGTCAAAACATTTAAGGTCTGTTCTCTTTACTGTTTTTAAGTTATTTTCAATTTTCGAAAATACTGAAAATACGTTTACTTACCTATTTTCATAATCGAATTTCCAAAAATGAATTTGAAATTTACGAAAAAATCCAAAAAAAAGTCGTTTTGACTATTTTCAATTAAAACCAAGTCAAAACTTCATTTTTTTATTTTTGAAAATAATTTTTCAAAATGACAAAAAGCACGCATTTTCAGCAATCTCAAACTCAAAACACAAAATTCAAAATAAATTTAAAACTAAAAACTAAAAACTGAAACACAAAGAAAATCTCTCTTTATACTTTCAATCAGTGAACAGTAAATACTTCCAGGTGATTTAACTCACCTTTTGGTGCCTGGTGGAAGGTAGACAAGAATGCTTAGGGTTCTTTGACATGGCTTTTACATTTTCATTTTATAGAAGAACTCTTAAATGAAGCAACCTTAAGTTTTGTTTGGAGACTAATTTTAAATGAGCTTTCTATTCAGAAAATGCATATAGAGGAAAGCCATATTGGATAAACTTCCTCTAAAAGTTTTTTTTAAAACTAATAAAAGCACTTTTATAAAATTAGCCACCAAACAAATTCAAAAACAACTTTTGGATCTCAAAAACCCATTTTTGACCTGTCAAAAACCATGCCAAATTGGCACTTATTCTACATGGATTGTACATACAATAACAGGATGCAGCGACTGCACCTTACTATTCCAATGTAATTTATAACTCCCATTTTTCTGAGGTCAATTGGAAATAAGTAGATGCATGTTAATCCCATATGTATACAAAACTAATACTAATTAATTTTTTGGCTCACTCTCTTTCCTAATCCACTGTCTGTCATGTTTTCTTGAATTTTGTGTCCTATGCTTCCTCGTGCGAGAATTGCTGCGCTTGCTAGAGCTAGGTCTGTTGTCTGAATTTGTTGCTGTCGGATCTTTGTTTCCCGGCTCCGATTCTGTTAAGGGTGATGTAACTGGCCTGGGAAGATACATGCCTGGCAATAAAACTTCATTTCTTTTGGGCTCAATTAAGCCACTATTTTCTTGCTGGAGTTTCAATACAGCCTCTAACTTTTCTTTCCTAATTTTCTCTGATTCGGACTCGAGAAAATCCTCGTCAACTTCAATTCCACCGGAGTCCTACGATTAACAAAATTTCATTTACAGCATTTTACATAATAAATAAAATAAAATTAATACATAAATCAGCAAGAAAATGAACCACATAAGCGAAAAGGAGCATTATGTTTGACTTCAACATTATCTTTTTCCATGATTAGCCCAATAGATTAGGGGACTCAAAATGTAGCTTTTGATCGTTTACAAAATATTACACTCCTGAAGTACGAATAAAAACTAAAATAGGAGGAAATAAATGTATGACTGAGATCACGTTCACAATAGTAGTGATTAATAAAGTAATTGTCTCAAGACTTCAACTGCAGTTGCAAACTGTGTAATTTCCACTCTGTGAAAGCTTAACCAACAAGCCATGTTGGACCTCTACATAACATAATATGCAGTCCACTCGGCCAAACCTTGGGAAAAAAGTAGTGGGTTTGTGATTGATTCTACTGATGGAACCAAAGGTGCAAGCACCTCATTCTCTAAGATAACCCTCAAGTCCATTAGCAACTAAATGCATCCCTCAATTTTGTTCTAATTTTCCCTCCAACATACAACCTGTTTCAGCAGGTAATTAAACCACGACACAGTGACTGAAGTAGTAAATAAAAACTTGAGAGGAGAAACAGTAAGCATTGTGGCATCATTTCAAGAATTATTGAAACTGGGGAACATAAACCAAATTAGCCTTCACATATAAGTATAACTGACAAAATATATACATCTTTTAGCAACTGACAAAGATACTAACGGAAAAACATTTAAAAAATCCATATAGATAAGCTTAGTGACATACCAACAGGGTATGAGTCCCAACCAAGTTGAGCACGTGTTCAATATCCTTGTCAAGGAAAACTTTACGACAAACAGGGCACTTTCCTATACTTTCTTCCATCATTTTATGCATACCTATGCAAGACAATAATAATTCATAGGAATTAGAACAAGTACGAGTATGTACTACTAACTTTCCAATGATATGGAGCTTCTCTAAGATAAAAAAACAAATTAATAATAGAACACACAAAATTAAGAGAATGGTAGAGCAGGAGTCCTCACTATACAAAGAAGAACACAGAAAATGGAGGGTTTAAATTTATTGAAAAGGGAAAAAGGCAATTCATAGTGACATGGAAAATGAAAGGGTGATAAAAATTTATGAGAGGACAAAAAATTTGAGTTTCTTCAAGTATATAAATGTGTGAAAAATGCAACTGGTAGACATAGGAAGTCCCTTTTGTCAATTAAAAATTTCTCTCAGTGCTCACTTCCATTACAGCTTCATGCCACCCTTATGTGATTTAAGTTCTAGCACCTAAAAGACAGAAAGAAAGAGGCAAGAGTCCCCACAAGACTGTAAAACACTACTTACAAATTCATTATATTAAGAATCTTTTCATAAAAATGATCAAGGGAAATATATTATCCTCAACATAGCTAATATGGAATAACAAATGCACACTTCCAAAGGCCTATCAACTGTGGTTAAGACCTTTATTTTGACCAATGAAAACATTAAACTGGTTATATAAGAAAAGAGAAATCAAACACCAGCAGTGTTTAATGGTTCACTCATTCATGGATTTTGCCCTTGATATGTTAATTGTACAAGTTAATTAAGAGTATTAGGTGTTCATTTCACTGTCATTTCACTGGATCAAGCAGCTTTTCATTTTGGTTTTGTATACTTATATCAAATTCTTCTGCATCAACATCAACGGAACATATTACATTCAAGTGCATCGTTCTGCCAATATAAGACATCGTACAGATGTTTGTAGCCATAGTGGTGAAGTTGACAGACCTCAGGGATGAAGAGGATGGATATGTAATAGACAGGATCCAATAAGGATATAATACTTGAAGAATGTGTAGAATCCTATCCAAGAGCTAAATCTTTCCTCAGACTTCTAGATCATATGAAATTTGAAACAAAACACTGAAACCATAAGCTCCAGGTCTATATCACCCTTTCTTTTGCAAAATACCTTGTTTATCTTGCATATCCCTATAAGGTGTTGAAGATGTTGACAAATTAGTATCATTTTGCATCCGTAGCCAATTCCACCATCTGATGATGCAATTGCTGCAATTGAAATGAAAATTATACACTAAGTACTAGTTGATATGGAAATATTATCATTCAAAGAAGAAATGGTTTGCATTGCACTCACCAGTGAAAGCAGTGGAAACAAGACATTAACTTCATAAAAGGCAATGAATTGCTCCCTGCATCTTCATCAACCAATGGATACAAGCACAACGGACAGTTTCCGTCAGGATGATTCATGCTAGAGAGTCTATCCACTGCTTCCTGAAATATTTGCAGCCATCAGTATGTAGTAACAGTTAAATAATTCAGTGAGAACAGATTTCCATTTAATATAAGATCTCAAGGGTGATAATTTAATTGGATGCACTAGACCAACAACAAATATCAAGCAAGAGATAGAGCGATATACACATTTAAACATACTGACAAGACTAGCCATGATATATAAGATCTCCAAATCTAGCAATAACATTGAGCGGCATAGAAAACAAGTTATCACAAACTCGACCAACAGGACACTTGAGCAACAAAATTCCAAGTGGTAAATTTATTACCTCACAAAGTGCTACAAGCATGAAACAAGAGGCAAGTTCAAAAGCCTTGTTACGAACGCTAGATATCAGATGGTTCTGCCTTTGATCATCAAGACCTTTGGAGTCAGCAATACTAATATGCGGTGGCTCTTCAGGATACTGCCATAAAGCAGAATTTTTTACTCTGGTCAAGTCATAATAAATTCTGTACTAGTACAGGAAAGATGACCATATATAAAGCATAGACTGAAATGCAATAACGAAGTATATTGCAGCAGAAAATATTTTCGTATATATTTAAAATCAGGAGAAGAAAGGCATGGACTTCTCTGGCATCTTTTAGTTTGACACGTTGCAAGCAGTAACGTGGTGGTTTGAAAATTAAGAAAGTATAACACCATGTTTGCAGCTCAAATTCTATTGCTATCGAGGTAGTAGTACTCCAGATATGTGTATGTTTATATAATAACAAGTACCTTGGGACCAGCTCGAATTGCTATACTAGCTTCTACAAACTGCACGCGAAAAACTCAAAGTTTATTACTAATAAAAAAAGGAATTAAATTTGATTTCACCATCAAATAAACATAAACATAAAAACTCATGCGGTTTAAGCTGAGGAAAACAAAGGAAAATGGAGACTCGCTGTCATACATTACTGACAAATAATCCTAATCATTAGGCAAATATCATTTAAGGCAGAACCTGTGATCTTATGTAATTCCCCAACTTTATCCCTTCGGATGACATCAAGAGAAGTGAGGCAAGTGTTAACTTGAACACAACAAAATTTAGATTATCTTGTGAAGGGAATTTAGAGATGACGTCAGAAAAAGTGTCTAAAAGAAGGGGACACTGAGGGAACAAATACGGTATTCCAATTGAAATCTTTGAACTCAGATGTATCCTTTTCCATATTGAACTCGAACATGAGATTTTTTTAAACTACTTCCCGTGTCATCAATTTTTTGAACAGAACACAACTACAATATGTGTGTCATCAGATTAATCTAGATTACCTATTAAAAACAATTTCAGATCAACTTCAGACTTGAAATATAAATGGGAGGTCAAAAAAACTTCTAAGAAATTCATATATTTGTATCGAATATTGCAAGTCTACTTTCTGGCCGACTTAATAGTACAAGATTTCAGACTTTAGCTAACAACAGTAGAAATAAAACATGATTTGAAGTGAAAAATGATATCTTTAAAGAATGTGATAAATAATTTTCAAATAAGCTGTGCCAAACAATCCCTAAATAAAAAACTAATTCCGTATATCAATCGCACATCAATTAACATTTTCTGTCCACAAATTCATTAGTGAAACAGGGACTTAAATGGTTACTATTCTGAAGATGCAGCACGCATTAGAGAAAGTGAAAGAAGTGGTTCGGTGCAGTGAAATTGTAAAACTAAAAAATCCCTTTTAACTTTCAAAACAAACGCTTTTATACCTGTTGAGATGAAACATCGGCGGTACGGGGCTTGAGGTGAATGAGGAGGTGAGGAGGGTAGATTTCAACGACCTGGCAATCTTCGCCGTACACCGCCATGGCTGCCTCAACTTCTGCCGCCACTTCTTCTTCGGCCATGGGTGGCCGTGACGGTGACGGTGGCGGTGCCGGGGTGTTGATCCGTCTGAGGAAGTCGCGCGTCGGCTGGAATGAGATTCGAAATAATCTGTACGTGTCTTGAATTGGATTTCTCGGAATTACGGGTGAAATCCATATACGTGCAATCGGCAATCTAATTAGACAAAATTGCAAATCTTGTATTCAATCTATTACCTTAATAGTAAACGAGTCCCTAATCTATTGGTTTTGACATTTAAATCCCCATCTTATCGTTTCGTAGTACTGTGGTCCTCAATTTACGAAAACTGTCTAAAAATACTTGAAAAATAAAAGTTCGTATAGAAAAATCCATACGTCTATGTATTTATATATGTGAGTGTTGTATTAGATACATGTGCAAGTGACGAACATTACACATCTGGATTTTGTTAATATTGTAGGTTAAAGAACATTTAAGTAAAAGTTTGATGACCTTTTTGTCACTAGAATTTGAAAGAAAGCTCAGTCATAAAGATTTGGACGGATTAAAAGAGATTTGTCCGTTCTTTTACCTTCTCTTCATGAAAATACTATCCCTTACCCTGTTTACTAAAATTTTCCCATCAAAATCTTGTTGATAAAATTGTAAAATGAAATCATTTTCTCAGATTAGTGTTGTTAAAAGTAGTTGCTTCCCTTGAACTAATCATGTTTTGACCTTACCATTAGACAATACAAAAATTTGAAGGCTTGGTTAAATTTGGTGTTTATATTGCATAAATGCTTAAGCATTAGTTGTGTTGGAGAATATATTAATTCGCAAATAAAATTTCACTTGTGTACGTGAATTAATCCCACATTAATTGGAAGTTGGAATTTGAAGAGGAGCCTTAAAAGAGATTACAATCCCACATTGGTTAGAAATGAAAAAAAATGTGGTAATGTGGGAAAACTTAAATAGTTATCCCACATAGGATAGAAATGAGTTTGTTGACCAATTTATATATGGTTAATAATTCATAAGGTGTTACTATTTATTGCATAGAGACTCTTCTATGTCCTACGCGCTCGTATGAGGTACAAAACTTGGACCAACTTGGCCTTCGAGCCTTGAATTTGTGTGGGCGCGACCTGCGTACACGAATATCGGACCGAATGAGTCAAAAATTGGCCACATTTTGAAATTTTTCTTTTACGTTTTCCATTTAAAACATAACCTGAAAACGTTTTTCATTTATTTTGTAATTCCTAAACGTCAGAATTCAAATGAAAGAGTTATGGGTGTATTAAGAAATCTCTTTCATTCAAAAATAACAACTTCAAGAAATCTCTCTGCTTCCTATTCGAATTCCTATCTTCTTCTAGTCACTTGGTGATTTCGTTCCGACATATTCTTTCAGTTCATCTGCACAGCTGCAGTTCCCGTCGCTATATCCTGAGAAGCAAGCGCTCGAATTACTTTGATGAAGGGGCGAATATTGCTTTAAGGATACTATGTTGAACATAGGCCCCGGCTCCAAGACGTCGATATTAATTTCTGTCCACTGCATTTTTTTTTTTTTTGTTTACTTCTTCTAATTTAGTTAACTGTTTAATAAGTTCGTTTTTACAAGTTGTACATTTTGTTCTCATTTTCTCTGTAATTAATTATGCTGATGCAAAGATATTTACATAATGATTTAGGAAAATGATCATTATGTTCCTTCTAATATATTTTACTCTTCCAGTCTCATTTCACATGGCAATCGATTGTAACGACATCAAAAATATAATTCAATCTCAAACTTAAATTAATGAGCTAGAATTCCATTTCCCACCGAAAAATACTCCAACTGATGATTGTCACACAATGTGATTAACGGATTCCATCTTGCAAATACATATTCCTTAATTTGTTTCGTCCCAAAGCATTGAGGAATAACAGCATCCATGATCTAAGTTGGATCTCTCTTGGTAAAGAATTTGAACTAGTAATCAAAGTTCTTTACCCACTAAGAGTTAAGATGACTTGTTAAATAATTAAGTGAAGTCTTATTTCAAGTGGTGACTTGATGTGGTCTGTGTTCAACTTTTTTTTAATATGCCGGTGTCCTTACTTCTACTACTACTAATCATAGACAAAAATCTAAGCGCTTATTTGATACAGAATTTTTGAGAAGTGATTTTTTGAAACTTTCGACGAATATACTGCTAATCAAAGCGTGTTCCATTTGTTTCTATAGTCGTTATTCCTACTTTCACACATTCACTTTGCGATCCTTTGATTCCTATTTGATTATATATGCACTTGACATTTGATATTCTAATCTGGCTTCTTTTACTTTTGCTATGGGAGTGTGGTAATTAAGAGTCTTTTTGGCATTGATAACAGTCCTGAATTTTAGAGCTACGAGTAGATTAATCATCAATGTTTTAAGGATTACCGAAATAAATATCAACATATAAGGATTTTGGACTTTGAGCTTTTTATATGAATACTCAATCCTTAACCCCGGTTTTACATAATTTAATTGAAAACGATGAGTTTTTGAATAATGTATGATTAAAAAATAGGGAGCCAAAATTACCCTTTATGTTTGGCAATTGGCATCTTATGACTTTGTCATCTCGTAGCAAGACTTGAGGATTGGGCTATTTTTTGGGCACATTTATTGGAGCCCAATGGGCTGAAACTGACTTTTAGTATACTCTCTCTTATCGCGACGCCTGTAAATACAAATTTCTGCAACTGATTGGGAATACCAGGATAGGCGAAAGAGGAGAAATGCGAAGCACACGCTCGTGAGTTGAATTTTCCCTTTAAATTTTGGTATAATCATTTTTTCGAGTTATTTAAATATTATTGAGTAAGATTCCTGATTTACATTTTCAAATTTTTTCTCTGAACACGAAAAGATTATTCGAATGAACCATATGTAGAAACAAAATCTAATTCGTAGGCTATGGTACCTAAACCATGTTAGTTGGTTAATCTAGAGAAACAAATTACCTAGTTGAAGAATAATTTTGTTGATCTACAACTGAAAGGGGTGCTGATAGTTAAATTCATGAATAATTGATGATATCGATTAACCTCTTCTTGGATGTCCAAATAGCTCATCTATGAGCAAAACATAAATCCAAACCTCATTTTGTTTGTGTACACTCCAACCAGAATGAGAGAATGAGAAGGGGGCTGCGGGGAAGGGGTGAGGGCTGCAGATGGGATTAGGATAGGAGTTGCGTGTTTTTTTTTTGTTTTTGTTTTTGTTTTTTATTCTGTTTTGGTTTAGAAACTGTCTTATCATATTTGTGAAAATGAGTGCAACTTGTGAATTAGCGTACTAAAATCTAAGTTCATTACCTATTAATGCCCATCCTTTTAAACTTGAACCTATCCTGTTGTCACCTCCTCCCAAGATCCATTTTGTATTTCATTTGAAGGATGGGAAATACAAGTTAAAGCTCGGGTATCATCAGCTGAACTTTAAGCATTGGAGTCTGCTATAAGTGCATGCATGCACATAGGTAAGCTGTCAGTTGTAAGAACTGAAAATTTCACTAGAGTTCGCGTCAGATAACTTGAGGGAAGTATAAAAAAATATTGAACTCAATAGGGTCGAAAATAAAGAAAAGAAAGACAAACAAAATCATAGCTCTTTTTGTTAATATATCGAAGTTCATGCCATGGGAAGTGGAAAATGACCATATAAATATTAAACCACACCCTTTTGTAGTATCTCAGTATTAGAACTCCTAAGTTCTCCATCTCTCTGAAGGGGAACTCAATGGCTACTTTTCTGAATCAATCTGATAACTGCTCACCAGAAAACCTTCCGGAAAGCCCGAGATCCAAGTCAACACCGGAAAGATCTCTTGATTCCTCGTGGCTGGTACATAGTATAGTTTAGTATTTCTGTACGTAATGAAAATTGTTCGACAAGTTTTTGTGTTTATCTTGTTGCATGTGCCGTGTCTATGGATTCTTTCTGAGAGTGTCTATGTACTTATGGCCCAAGATGTCATGGTTCGATATAAAGTCTAGAAAATTTCTGAAACTGGTTCCTTTGTAGGACAATGGATGTTGCTCGTCGACAAGCTCTTGTGCAGGTTGGACCTTGTTCTCTAAAGCTGGACTGTGAATACTGGCAATTGACAAACGTCTTTTCACTGGATTTAAGGTTACTTGGTGAACTGCACTCTTGTATTGACCGTTGCTTAGCACTTCCATTTGATCTCCAAACTGAACAACAAGCCCCCCTAGAATGACCGGAACAGATCGCCAATTTTTATTGCAGTCCATGATTTCTAGACCATTATGTGTTTGCAGTATGATGGTTAAGAATCCGTAGTCCGAGTGTTGTGGCAGTCCTAGTGCAAGATTTGGTTCGGGACATGCAGGGTAGCAATTTGCAGTCATTACTTGGAACCCTTGCTCAATGTCTTTCTTTAAGTAATCTACTCTTAAGCCCAAGCTCTCAAATACTACTTCCATCAGCTTTACGTTTAACATGTGCACGGCTTCTGCATAGTCTCCCATTTTCTTCCTGCAGAGGAACTTTAATTTAGAGCTTCGATAGTGTCAATATATAAGTTCAATGAAGATAGTAGTACGATATGCATTAAAAAATTTCTTACAAGAGTCATTTGTAGGAGTGTTTGCCATAAACTAAAGCAATATTTTACTGGGATTTGGCTTTTTTAAAAAAGTGTAGTGGTTACCTCAAAATTTGTTGGTGAAACTTTAATATTACTGTTTTTGAATTGCTAAGGGGTTGTTCTCTTTATATTTCAATTTTGTGTTTTGAATTCATTTAGAGTTTTGTGTTTTGAGTGATCATTTTGAGATTATTGAAAATGTGTTCTTTTTTGACATTTTGAAAAATAGTTTTGAAAACACCCAAAACGAATTTTGAAAATTTATAACTTGATTATAACTGAAAATACTTAAAAAGACAAATGTGGCTTTTTTTTAATAAATTTTTAACTTTTTTTAAAAAAACTCGTTTTCGAAAATGGGAAAGAGAATGTGTGTTCACTGTTTTGGAAAATCGAAAATAGAAAACGGCTTAAAAATGGTAAAGAGAACAGACCTTAAGTTTTCTCACCTGTAACTGGGAGGATTTGAAGGCCACATGTTTATCCAACTTGATATTGGGTGACAGTAGTGTTTGATGAAGTCTCTCCAGAAATAAACTTTATCATTGACTAGATTTAGGCTGGTTCCATACCTTACAGGTTCGTGTATATTAGTAGATGCAAGATGCATCTTTGATTCTTTAGGCAAATCAAAGAACTCTGCAGCGGTGTCTACTGCATCACTTATGACTGATAATGGAATCCCATGGTTAATCACCTGCAAAAAATGTAATTTCTAAAAATATTGAGGATGTGATGGACGTATACAGTCTTTTACATTTCGATGTAAAAAAATTCTGTGTATACAGTCTCTTTCCAAGTCATAATCTACAGATTTCGCTGCAATTTGGCTTCCAATGTTCCTATTGTAGCTATATTATCTAAGAAGCTCCGAAGTATGCATTGATTTATGAAGATGAGAATAGGATGGATGTTGTATCAACTCTTATAACATATAATAAAGAAGCATGGTGTATAGCCACAATAGATGGTGCATGCATGTCAAACTATGTGCCAATATTTCTACGTAGAATCCTGGCTTCTTTTCGATCCCATTTCCTGCCACGCCCACACGCTATATTGAGTACTTGAATCAGCCAGGGGACTTGTTTAAAAATCTTCATGGTACATCATACATAGTAGAATTGCATGCTTTGGATTCTTATCTATTAAACTATTGATGCAAGAGTATACCTGAAAAAAACCAAATTCCTTGCAGGCAAAGCTAACTTGCTCGATTAGCAGCTCTCTAAGGATGGGGTTTTCTAGCATAGATAAATCTATAACAGGCAAATCTGCAGTTGACGAAGTTAGATTTTGGCTAATGTTAGGGCGATGTTCCGGTGGAAGAATATAACAGTTGGGAACGCTGCTTATTCCCATTTGAGCAAGTTCCATTGCGTTTGTAAATGAGCTATCCGAGTTCCCTATTTTCTCCATCACTTTCTCTTGGTGCTTCTCGGGTTCCTCCACTTCCAACGTTATGCTCATTTATACTGGTAAACTCCATTGATTTCATTATTAAATTTGTTTGTTTAATTGTACAGTTACAATATTAAACTGGTTGTGTACAAAGTCGTCGACATCTTCTCATACTTAACGCACATACTGGGGGCTTCATAGTATCTTTTGTTTCATCGCTTAGGGGTGAAAAAGAGGCTAAAATAGTTGAGAAAAATTAAACCAGGTGACATGAACATGGATGAAATCTCATGTGTGCCATGTGGGCTCCACAAAAATCATGTGTGCCATGTGGGCTCCACAAAAGGGAAACTGGAGGCTGTCTTGTTTTCAGTTCAATTGTTTTGTGACGGTATCTTTAAAGACAAATATTTGATCAAGTGGGTTTAATATATTATTCCTATTGTAAAATGGGTAATTTCTTTCTTTCTTTAAGTTAAGTTTTATCTTTTATCAAGCAGGGAAAATAATTAATTATAATTAGATTTTGACTATTTTTAAAATCTATGAAACAAAAACATTTGTAATTATAAAACCAGCCAACGGTATTATGCCAACTGGTTTGGCATTTTCTAAAACAAGCTGTGGAAGTGTTGAGCCGAAATTTTGTGTATTGATCTTGTTTCATGTATTCCTCTGGGAAGTTGTACCATTTGACTACATAAAAGAACAAGTTATTAGATTCTATACATGTATAATGTATGGAAAAAATACATAATTATCTTAATTTCAAGATACACTTTTGAAATTAAGGAACTTGATGAATGCTATGAAAAATCAGGTGGTCATATTTTGTGATTTGTGATAAAATTTTGTGACCTATATTTAATCAAAAAGGTTACTATCACTATGAACGCACAATTTATGATGACAATCACGTACTAGTTATAAATCACACAAGATAACAATTGTAAAGACACATTGTATGGACAAATAAACATTTTAATAGCATAAGATTATATAGTAGTAAAAAATTATCCGATTAACATATCACAATTACTTTCATTTCATTTCACCTCATCCCATTCCACCTCTCCTCACCTCAAATCTACTACCCCTCATCACCACTTGCACCTCAATCAACCACCACATCAACTCCCATGCACCACCACCACTACCACCACCATTTACAATCCTACAATTTCTACTGTCAAGAGCCACTGCATCGGTCCGATCGACAAACTCCCCAAACCTACCACAGCTACTCGCTACCATCAAACCTCAAAAAATACAAGTTTATCGACTACGCCAATAGTAGACGGATGGAGTTACGAGGGTGAGCGACTACAAGCGGTGGCTGGCGATTATGAGATCGGATCTCCAGATCGCAGCCATAAGTCGAGAAATGGTGGGTCGGGATGGAGTCACGATAGCGAGCAACTACAAGCAGTATTGATGAGTAAGGCGGGGGGTTGGTGTTTATAAGTCGTGGTGGGATAAAATGGGTAAGAGGATAAGTGAAGTGATGTGAGGAGATGTGGGAGTGTAGTATTTACCTAATGTTTTAAAGAATAAACTTCAAAAGATTTTTGAAATGGTAAGTTGAAAAGTAGGCGTACATGTAATTTCCTCATAATATATTGACTTTAGTTTTTATGGGCTTGTGAATTGGGATAATGGGCTCTAAGCCCAATAACATTCCTTTAGTTTTCAACTGGGGAAAATTACAAGCAATCAGATTTTTTAAATTCCAATTTCAAAAATCATGTTTAAGGTTAATTTATACAAAAATCAAATAATAATTTTACATTTTAATTTAATAATAATATTGAATAATTAATAAATTAATTTATATACCTCAACCCACGTCCTTCAACTGCATCAAATTTTCAAATCCTAATCATTTTCCCCGATTCCTTGTCTCTCTGTATCTCTTTATTCTCTCTCATTTCTATTCACCACACTACCACCAGAGCGCCTTCGACATGACGGTCATGTCTTCGCCCAAGCACGCTTGGACCAACACCATCTCTTTCCACTGTCTTGACTCTGACCCCAACCACAACTTCGCCTTCTGAGTCTCGTGTCTTTTCCTCTTGCTTCTCTAGCTGGTGCTCCTGCTGGATCGCCCACTTCTTCGTTGTCTATTGCTTACGTTCAAAGCAGTGCTGCTTCTAATTCTTTTCCCAGATCAGTTGCTTTGATTCCATCGGAACATTGTCGACACTGGGCTCATGACACCTTCGACGGCATTGCTTTGAGAGCGTCGCTGCGTTGCTCACCGTTGGCAATGATGTCTTAACCACCATTGTTTTAAATTGATTTCATATATGCGGTTTAAATTGATTTCGGTTCGACTTGGGATACTTTTGTGATTTTACTCTAATTTTGGATCTATTTAGCTTAAGTTTGAGTTTTCAATTAGATCTGTTGATGGATCTATTTCGCTTGAGTATGAGTTGTGTAGATGGTGGTGTTGATGGCCGTTGTGGTGCAATTGGTGGTACAGGCGATAGTGTTGGCGGTGGTGGTGCAATCGTCGTGGTGGTATTTGGTGGTGGGTTGGTTGTCGTCATCATCGTCATTACGATGGTGTTACGGTGGTACTGCTAGAGGGAGTGGTAAAGTGGTGGTCACAAGTGGTGGATGTTCACAAATCATTTAGTTGACTGTGACCAATCAAATAACGTATGACCTAAGAATTAGATAACTTGTGATAAATAAATAACGTGTGACCTAAGAATTTGTTAAATTGTGATCAATAATTTGATAATTTGTGACCAATTAATTTGATATTTTATGACTATAAAATAAGTTATTACTTATAAAATTTGTGATTAAGAAATAATATGTGACCTACTAATTTGATAAATTTGTGATCGAAAAATAAATTGTTACTTTTAAATTTATGATTTGTAACTGTAATGTTGGTAATTATATTAATACATAATTGTGACCAGTTATTCGATTGATTGTGACAAAGAAATTGATTAATTTGTGACCATAAAGAATATGTGATCTAAAAAAATGTGATTGTGATTCACAATTTATTAATTTGTAACCGAGAAATAAATTGTGACTTGTAAATTTTTTTATTTTGTGACCGATAATTAAATTATGACTTCTAAAATTTTTTATTTGTGGTGACCAAATTGTATGATATGTGACCTTAATATATTTAATTAATAAAATATATATATAATTAATTATTTTATAAAAAAATTAATTAATATCTAATTTTTGAAATAATAAACATTCTTTCTTTATTTTGAA
>CAIGRB010125835.1:0-64107 GCA_903798255.1 Fraxinus quadrangulata | reverse complement strand
ATAAAAACACTAACTATATTTGTATATATATGTGAAAGAGAGATAGTTCAAGTGCATATGAAGTATAAAAAATTAACAAAGTTTTCATAATTAATTTATTTGTTTTATTATTGTTATGCAAATGGTCTAACGTTTTGAAATGGGGATTGACCTACCCAGGTCGCGGGAATCGACCTGACCGGTCAGGTCGCAGGGAAGGGGCTCGGGGACAACACCCTGGAAAGGAATTTTGATTTTCATGTATGTATGAAATTGAATGTTTTCAATATTTTTGAATTAAATTATTAATAAGTGAAATTGTATTTAGTTTGTGTAAAATGTAAATAAGTAGAAAAAAATTTCAGACACGACGCAAAGACACAAAAAAAAAACCGTGTCTCTGCATTGGAATTTTTTTTTTTTTTACATAACAATTAAGATATTTAGGAAGGTTGATATGTAGTGTCTGTGGTTTCAATGGTGTGCCGACATTCAAAGTAAACAATTGTAGGAATATTTTTTTTTCCACACTGATATTTATGGATGAATAGTGCACAACACAGTTAATGAATAGTAAAAAATCAGTTGAAGTGTGAAAACTCATGTGATAAAAATGAATAGTGAATCAATGATTCCCTCTTTTAAGATAAGAGAGATATGATATTTATGGATGAATAGTGCACAACCCAGTTAATAAATAGTGAAAAATCAGTTTAAGTGTGAAAATACGATAAAAATGAATAGTGAATCATGGATTTCCTCTTTTAAGATAGGAAAGGTTCATTTAGAATTTGCATAATCTGTCGACTATGAGATTTGAATTCACAATCTTCGTTTATTTTAATTCCATATTTAACGTTATCAAAATCAATCCATTCGAAAATTAGGCCTGATATCTATACAACCCACCAATTTAAAACTTGCATAACAACCATCCGACCAACCAATTCAACTGCAGAGTGGTGAATCGAACATGTTTTTGTCAATTATCAAGGTTTAATATGAGTGGTTGTGACCATCGACCAACCTCTTCTTTCTGGAAGAATTTCCACGGATTTCATTGGGTGGTAAGGTGTCGAAGAGTGCCCCGCACATCCGAGCAATGCATGCTACTTAGTTCTTTCGACACCATGTGCCTTTTTATAATCTTTAGATCTCCCCGCTTAATCTTAAACTTTCGATGTGTGATCAATATTCAAGACAAGATAAATAGCATGCATAGTATACCTTTCACCGTTTTCATTTTTCATAAGAACTCTCTTCGTATTGACAAATTAATTTTTTTTCAAACAACTAGTAGATTGTTTTTGTTTCTATATTTATATATTCTTTATAAAATTATTATTCATTTTTAACTATCGATTTGACTTCAGCTTGACAAATTCTTGATTATTTCATTTTCTAGATCGATGTCCGGTCTGATCGTAGGGCTAATAACCTCGATGTCATGGATTCAAATCTTAATCTCCGCAATATCTTCTTCTTCTTTTCGTCAAAAGGGGGTTTGACTATATTAAATAAATTTATTAAAAATTATACAATTATATGATACTTTCGACATTGTTGTGGGACACAAAAAATTAAAATCCTATAGTGTGCCCAGATACGCTACAAACTAGTAGCTCTCATTTAATTATTTTGACTGAAAATTGATGTTACATTAATTAACTATATTTTCATGATATCATTATTAATGCACAAAAATGAGGGCCCTAAAGTTAGTCACACCCATCCTTGCTTTCAACACAATGATGTTGAGACTTGAGACACTCTTCATAGCTTTGTACCTTTCACCATATCTTCCATAATATATTTATGTCACCTTTCCAAGCACAAGAACTCCCCCACCTGCCCCATCTCACCGCTTTTCAGGATCGAGGTATGAGTGAGGTGGAATAGATAACAAAATGAACCGGTAAATTCTTGCATTGGAATATAAAAAAAAACTCGATATGATGCTACATGATCGTTTGATTCCCCACAAGTGAACGGGATCGTGAACAAGTAATAAAGTAGTGAATAGAGTGTCAAACCCACGAGGACTACGTATTTAATCGAGTTAAAATTTATTTCAACTTTAATCGAATAGCAAATGTTTTTTGTGATTTTTTATACTAATCCCTTAATTATCAACTAAACTAATGAAAGCAAGTAAATATATTTTTCAAATATGTGAGATGTATTGCTAAGATGTCGAATTCCCCTTATTAATCCATTTTTAGTGTAACAATTAAAGTGACAATTTGAAATCATTCATGTTGGTCAATGTTCCTAATTTAATTGAAAGTCTCTCTCGATAGCGATCAAATCTATTCCCCTCATGTGACCTTTCTATCTCTCGATGAAAGATGCAAACATGATAAATGCATTAATAAGTACTAGAACACCTATTGAAACCATATAAAGCATAGAGGTATATCTCTATCCTCTATCGAACCTTATAATGTTTATTATATTGTGCTTAAACTCTATTGTCTCTCTCGATAACAATAAAATTCACTAACAATTCAATTGGTGATCAAACAATTGAAAAGAACGATAAAACAATAATAAACATCCACAAATCAAATCAAATCAAATTAAAGTCAAAATAATTAATTAAGAACTAAAAATATCATAACAAGGGTTCATCTCCTCCTAGCAATGTATAAATTTAGCCTAACATATTGAAATTATAAGAAGTAATATTTAAGTGGAAAGATAAAACCCGGATTTTTGATAAATTGAGAAGATGAAGATGAATCTTGAAATCTTGAATCTCTTCAATGGTTTCTTGACGAATCTCCACTTGCGCCTTCACTCCTTTGCCCAAAAATCTGGTTTGAATCTTCACTTGATTGAATTCTTACAAATCCCTTTCAATCCTCTCACAAAAAATATGAATTTTCCTCCTTTAATGATAATAATTGATAAATATTGGAGTATAATATGTACATGAGAGCTCCCCAATATGTATTCTGCTGTTCTCTATTTGTAGGAGTCGAAAATTGGTTGAAAATCACGTCCAAATTGGTTTCCAAAAGAGTTCTAATCGAATAAGGAAAGTTGTCTTCGCGCGCGGATTTTTTGTCTCTACACAGCATTCAGTATTTTGGCCATAACTTTCTCTTCCGATATCCGATTGAAGCGATTCAAAGTGCGTTGGAAAGATAACTCAAAGGGCTACAACTTTACTAGAAATATAATTTTCCCAATTCGGACGTTTACTGTGCCAAAAATCGGTATCAATATTCGGCTAAAAATCTGGAATATAACTTGTGCGATTGGAATTTGATTTTGATTATATTCCATTCCCTTTAGAGTTCTAATTCCATCCAATTGTCTCCTAACAATCTTCAAAGTATCTTCTTGTGGTCCGAATCAACCATTGAATTTACAATTTGGTCCTCAAACTTTGGATTCTGCCTTTTTTCACCAATTTTCGCTTATTTCTTTCAATTTCATGTTCAACCATTGAGTTTTACCTATATAACATAAAATACAACAATTTAGGATATATTTTATCAAAAGAACTACCAAATATCGATATTTTAGGTCCCGAATAAGTGTATAAAATATACTTATCACTACAACTCAAAAAACTTAAACGAACAATTAGTCCGTCTAAAGCTCGAATGCATAGTCAGATTTTAAGACGGGTCTTCTTAAATGAGTTGTTATAGTGTAATTAGCCAGGTTTCAAGAGACATGATGTCAGGCAAATTGGCTACTTCCTTCCGTGTGCATTAGATAAGAGAGATTGAAAAAGAAAAGTCTGTGTACGTACAATGTTCTTTGACATTTTTAGAGCTTTTTTTCTAAAGAGAAAAGCAAATATTGGACCACAACATAACATGGTTAGCACATGAAATAATAAAAGTAATGAGACGTCCTAAACGGGAGTTGCCTACTTTTTAGCCACCTCGTTATCTCTTATGCTTTAGCTTATATAAGTCCTCTTTGTTATTATATTATTTCGACTTTTCTTTTGCATTATATTCACATATTTAGAGCCTCTTTGAGCTCATTTTTCGCTAAATATATGTATTTTGAAATAGTCAGTTGACGAAGAATGCGTGGTTAAAAAATAAGGAAAAATTTTGGGTTTACTTGTAATATTATACCAAACAAGAGCTTATACAAACTTTTAAATATACTAGATTTGGCAAAGTCTAAGACATTGTCATATGGATAGAATTGCCTAACCAATCTTTTAAGATATAAAATTTCGGTGCAAATTAACTTTGATCCGGCATTTGGAACCCAATTCGTGTGGACCATTTTGGGGGGTGGAAGCTTCAAGGAAAATGCCTTACGTAAAGGGAATTCTTCTGTCCTAGATGGTATTGTCGTGGCAGTACCTCATTCGTCTATTTTTTTTTTCATCTTCTAATGCATTTTCATCATGTGTTATCTATGAACAAATATGTCAAACTTACCCTTACGTGTAGCATGATTCAAGCTTCAATGGTTTCTAAAGATGATGTTAGGGTCCACGTTAGCCAACAGCCCATGTGAGAATTTGAGCCCCCTTTTAAATAGAAATACGAAAACCTAAGTGATTACTAAAAGGTAAGCAAATTTATTAAGCCCCTAACGTTGTTGTTCTCGAGGAAGCTAAGCACTTTTGACTGGAGAACTTCATGAGTCAACACGTGGTCTACTCTAATTTGACTTGAACGCCATTAATGATCTTTTCTCAAGGTAATACGTAGTTTTATTGCCCTATAAAAGTCTTTTATATGAGCTTATAACTTTAATTAAACAAGCTCCAAGTCGTTATGTTGTTATCTTTGTTTGTAAAATAAGACACCTACAATAAAGGTGACATCAAAGCTGCTTTACACAGAGTTTTTACCATTTAGTTCAACATAGCTAGTTGAATATTATGCTTGCAAGTATCACGTACAATTCCACCCTAGCGTCACTTAGTATCGTATATATTTTAACAGTTAACTCTGTCGTCGTAGAATAGAGAGAGAATTGTGAAAGTACATTATGATATGGTAAGTGAGATGTCACATTAAATATAGTGTCAAGTTAGATTCCTATGAATTTGTATTTTGTCAAGTGCTGAATCAATTTTGACGAGTGAATATCGAGTTTGACTTTTAATCTTATTTGAACCAGCAAAACCTCGTATAGGCTTTTGGACAAGCAAGGCCTCATCTAGTCTTCCTTGGACGAGCACACCCTCAATAATTTAGTAGCTCTTCACATAACATGTTCGTTCGTAAAAGTTGGGGATGAAAAGTATAAATTTTATTATTTTTATCCTAGATATTCCATCCATCAATTAAATGAAAATTTATAAAAGAAAAATTCATTACTAAAGATAATCTTCTCAAAATTATGAATAATGCTATTTATCATGACGATCAAACATTGATAACTTATTATTCCCTGCATTTCTGTCTTTCCTCCCCCTATCTCATGTAAAATTATTGAAATGTTTAATTTCATTATTTTACGTAGATCATTATGATAATAAATAATATTATTCTAAAATTATCGACCCTTCTTTCTCTCATAAATTAAAAACGCTTAGGAATGACAAAAAAATCCGTTCAACCCGATACCTCTGGCCCTCATCTCTAATAAGGTGGGAATTATCATCATAACCGGGTAAATGGAGTGGGGATGGGGCGGAGGTCATTGCCCCAAAGTCGGTACGTGATGGGTACTGGAAATATAGTCCCCATACCCGTTTAAAATTAATTTTAAATTTAAGTTTTTCATCAAATAAAAATATAAGATTTATCATCATTTTTAAAAAAATTAAGTTATTCTTAACAAAAATAAAAAAAAAAGTAATAATATTTACTAACTAAATATATAAAAAAATAAAAGTAAAAAAATAAATAATAATTATAATAAATGAGACGATAAATGGGACAAGATAATTGCTAAGCCCATCCCGATCCGTTCAGTTTTAACCGAGTATGAAAATGAAATAACATAACAAAAATACCTAAAGGTACGGAAGTGAGAATGGCCCATCCGTTCCATCCCCGCCCATCCCTACAAGCGCTGCGCGCAGGCGACCCAACTCAAACGAAACAGCAAGAATACAAACAGAACTTCACCATCCCACAGAGAGAGAACGTAAAACCAAAAATATGTAGAAAGAAACCTCTGCTCGTTCTCTGTCAAGCTATGTGAACCGCATATATACATTCATATACGAAATTACGAATAAAGATACAATATTCATTATATATATCTGCGCATAGCTATACATTGATACAGAGAGAAATTTTCGTGTTTTTGTTAATGTACAACGGATCTTGAAACCCTAACGGAGAAATCTTCAAGAAAGCGCTCGTTGGTCTTTTTCTTTTTATATTTCGTGGAAATGATCGCGATTTTACTTCACATTCAAATTTCGGGTTGTTGCATTCGAAGGAGTTGGTGAAATTAGTTATTTGAACGTATTGAGAATTTTTTCTGGTTCAGATTGGTATTTTCGGGAAATTAATTGATTGAGAACAGAGTAATAATAGAGGAATGGATGATAGAGGAGGTGGTGGTGGTGGATCGTTTGTGGCGGTGAGGCGAATTTCGCAAGGTCTTGATCGAGGGAACACTTGCCATTCTTCCTCTGGTATATTCCATTTTCTTGAACTTTCCATCTTTCTATATATTTTTTTGTCTCTCTCTCTCTTCACTTTTCGTCAAACTTCATATCCACGTCTTTCTATTGCACGCGTGGGAGTGCCTCTATACATATATATGTATTTATAATTGTATGTGTGTATATCGAAGATTCTGGATCTGTGAATTTGAAATTAGGCTAATTCATGCTTACTTGCGTCGAGATTTTTGGTAAGTTTCTATATATTATTCTGAATTTGTTTCAGTCTATATGTTCGTTACTAGCACTCCTTGAATTATCAGAAATTTTTTGGTCCCTTTCTGTTGTATTTTTTTCGATTTTTTTATTTTTCTTGTTGTATTTAGTAAATATATTTTTGTTTCTTGAGGTCTTTTCTGTTACTGGATAACTGTGCGTCGAGGTGATAATAGTAATACACACTCATATTATATGCTTTAGGTGCAAAAAGTCTACAGGATAGTACACCAATGTATACGCGTGCACTTCTGTTTTAATTTGATAGATCATAAATTGAGCATAAAACACAAACTATATTTTTCCTCTAAAGATTTTGTATGTGAGACTTTAGTTGTTAATAGAGCTCATGTTGCCATATTTCAATTATGATGGTAAACTACACTTTGTCATACACGATTTACTTAACTTTTTTTTTTCATTTTTTTTTTAGTTGAGAGAACAAAATAATTGTATTTTTTACTGCATACGTTTGAAATGTAGTATTATATGACAGAACCACTTTTTCCTTATTCTGTAGCTGCAATACAATGTTTTTTAGCTATGTTTGCACTGATGAATGGGTGGAGCATTTGCCATTAAGCTGCGCATTACTATTCTGTAATGATTTGCAGTAAGAAAAGAGAGCATTTGAACACTATATGATTGCAGGACATTTGTTGGAGGTTAAAGCATAAGTATACCGTAGTACCCTGTGTATCTAGCCAAGTTGATTCTTTTTTCTTTTGGCTATTGAATGTTATGATTCGGACCTAGAATGATATGAATTCTCTTTAAAAGCTACCCATGGTTGAGATTTTAGATTTTGAGTTAAAATGGTTTTAAGATATAACTGCGGTATGTACTTTTTGAAGGAAGTTGACTGTTAATTTATTTTTTTATAGGTTTTTATCTCTTAGCATATCTTATGTAATCATATTCTTTCTAGAGAGAATTTGTAATATGTCCATCTCTTTTGCCAATTTTTGTTACAGTGGAGGTTGTGGCAGGATCGGCAGCATGGCTAGGCAGAGGCCTTTCATGTGTTTGCGCTCAGAGAAGAGAGAGTGATGCTCGCCCATCATTTGATTTGACCATTTCGCAGGTAATTCTCTGGTTGGTTTGAATTCTTTGAAATTTGGTTTATGATACTTGTCGAGGTCAATTTGTGGGATAGCACGTGGTCTAAAGCAAGTCTCATTTGGGTATCAATGTTTGATATTATTGACTACTTGGAATATTGATCTATTTGGCTTTTACTCTCCAAACCAAATTGATGAGTTGCCTTTATGTGTGTATGTATGTATGCATGCATCAAGTCCTCATTCCTGCTTAAGCTTGTATCTGAACAACTGAAACAACTAAAGTGTATCTTTGAAGATTTATTGCAGTTAAAGAGAGCTTTTCTTCTTTCCTTTTCCTTTTCCTTTTGGTTTTGTTTTCTGTTTGATTAATCATCATTATATAACTTAAGCCATTAGCTCTTGATGTTTCATTTCATTTTGTGTCAGGAGGAATGCCTACAGAGGCTACAGAGTCGAATAGATGTTACCTATGACATTTCTCTTCCCGAACATCAGGTGTGGTTTAGGGATATGTAGTGCATGTTTTTGATAATCATTCTGGACAGTCAGATTGGAAGCCTATCTTTTATTTTAGATTAGATCTGAACTTTGAGTAATGCTTCTCTTTCTCAATAAGTAAGCTTTTGTCTATAGGAAGCTCTTAGGGCACTGTGGAATGCAGCCTTTCCCGAGGAAGAACTCCGAGGTTTAATATCTGAACAGTGGAAAGAAATGGGTTGGCAGGGAAAAGATCCATCTACAGACTTCCGGTACACCATTATTTTCTTCATATCTAATGCAGTTTTAACTATTAACTTTTATGGTTGTTATGCCACGGGTTTGTAACCTTCAAATATGATGTGCTCTTTCAGGGGCGGTGGTTTCATATCTCTAGAAAATTTGTTATTCTTCGCCAGACATTTCCCGGTATGTCCATCCTCTGTGTGTGTGTGTTATCTTTATAATGTTTGCCTTTCTGTCTAATGTGTTTGATGCTTGCTTATTATGAACTTTGGTGTGCCAATTACCGAGAACGGCACCTCACTGATTATGAACCCCTGATGGGTCTTTTTTTCTCTGTATCATATGTTTCTGTATGTCAAGAAGAATAACTGTGGTAGTAGTCATGACTACTCTCTTTTATAGTAAATGTAAGCAAAATTGTTGCTTCTGTATCATACAATAGCTGCCAGAAAATTCATGGTATTACTATCCACTGCCCACCTGAACTGGTTTGAATATAATTTGTGGTTGTGTCATTTAGATCTTTCTTTACTTGGGAATTGGATCCTTGGCTGCATTTTCATACCTTCTTGCTCTGGACTTTCCACTCTCTCATGGTCTTGTTTCTTCTAACTAATATTAAGGTTACTTGTTGAACTGAAGTAAATTCAATTTAGATCTTTGAATTGGTTTAATTATTATTTCAAACACAAAAAAATTTCTTTTGCTTATTGATTTTGGAATATTGGGGTGGAAAGCCTGCATATTGTTTCCTGTTGGCTTGAGTGAGGAAAGTTCTGCAGGAGCAGAAACATATTCAGATAAGATGCGGCTTTGTGTCGCACGATATGCAGTCTGCTTTTATAAAGGTTAAGGAACATTTGTGTACATTCATACAACCTTCCTCCTTGCCGTTGGATTCATTTCATATTTATAAGCGGGTTTATGAGTCCAAAATTCTGTCTACGGTTTTACCATAATTTTTTGCTCACCAGAGACTATTTTTTTCATTTTCCGTTCTGTGGGATATGCAAGTCGTTGTTTGCTTTTTATCTTATTAATTTTTTTTCCACAGAAATCTTTTCAGGATCTTCTCCGAAAGCAGGAAGGTGATCGGGCCTTGTGGGAATACCCTTTTGCTGTGGCTGGTGTCAACATCACATTTATGCTTATTCAGATGCTTGATCTTGAAGCAGGTTTTTTTTTTTCTAAATCTTGTTGAATGTTTTGACAAGGACTTCTGTGTGACAAAATAACAAGTTTTGTGATTGATTTATCTTTATTGTGGTTACTGTCAAATGGACTCGGCTCCTTTAACACCTTCTCGACCCCCCAAAGAAAGAAAAGAAAAATAAGAAAAACTATCAGAGCCAAGATTGACCTTTGTGGTAATGGAAATAATCTTTGATCTAGATTTATTATAATTGATGAGTCTGGATCACATGCTGATATTTTGGTTTGATTTTTTGCTTTTCCACACTTGTTGTAAGCAGTAGCTCAAGTGTGGATCTAAATTTCTTTTCCTTAGTTCTTGGAAAATGCTTTTCAGGGATGTGAATAAATTGCAAGAATGCAAGCTATAGCTTTCCAGATTTCACTTACACGTGTAAACTCAAACATATTAGCAAAATCTTGAATGATGACTCAGAAAATATTCCCACAACATACATGAGATTTTGAATGCATGATATTTGTTCATAAGAGGGACATATTGTCTTACCATTGCAGTGAAGCCTAGAACGTTGGTAGGAGCAACCTTCTTGAAGTTTCTTGCAGGTACTAAGCTCCACTCTCACTTTACTATATAAAAGCTTTAAGTGTTAACGTTTGATATTAAAAAGAAGTCTGGATGTTTTTTATTTTCTTCTGCTCACCAGATCAAGTGAGCAGATAGATATTCTAGGTGCCTGTTTGATTATTTTTCATATGAATTACTCACAAATTTAAAAAACATTACTTTGTTTTGTAAAGGGTACTTGTTTTTATTTGCTTGTTAATGCTTAATAGTGAATTCTTCCTGCTTTTGTACCTGACAGATAATGAATCAGCATTTGACCTTCTATATTGCATCGCATTCAAGCTGATGGACCATCAGTGGCTAGCCATGCATGCTTCTTACATGGACTTCAATGTACGTTTCTCCTTTTTGTTTATGTGATTAAAAATAGTGTGAAAAGCACATTCTCTTCTGCTTGCATCCGGTCCATCTTCAGTGGTGGTGTAGAAATTTCTGATGTTTAGGTTTTGATCACTCAAAATAAGACCTTAGAAAGTGCATTGGGACTGGGAAATGATACATATGGTGGTATTAATGCTTAAAGGGGTCAATGTATGAAAAAGGCAATAACCTACAACTGCTTTCCGGATCTCGTATTTGCTAAAGATTAGGTCAGCCATTTCTACTAGAGATATCCACAGATAATGATTCTCTTGTATTTATACCCCATGAACTAGTTTTGTTATTTGTTGTGAAACAATATGGCTGTTTTTATATCATTAATGTGATTAAAACAAAATAGAAAAATTATGTAAATTTCTGGTAATATCCTTGTATTAATTTTATCTCTACAGTTTATTGTCTTCTCATCAAACTTTTGTTACTTTTTTAACAGTGGCACGTTAATGATCCTCCTTTACATTTTCTTCTGCTTACATTTTATTGTGAATGATTCCTTTACACCGTTGTTTTTTTTGTCTTCTGTTGTTCACTCAGACTGTGATGAAAGCTACCCGTCGTCACCTGGAAACAGAGCTTCTACAAGAAGACATAACACGCCTTGAAGACTTGTCCTCATACAGCCTTCTTAGTTGATAGTACAATAATTGTAACATTTTGAAAGACAAATGGCCTTTTTATGATAGATTTGCCATCTAATGGATGCTTCTACTTAAGTTCTGTTTCGGGTATTGCTCGTTTTTAGTGCTTTAGCTAGATTGTTGTTAAGGCTCGTCGATGTCATAGAGTTGTAGGCCATTGTGCTTTCTTGCAAGTGTGGATGAAAATGAAATGTAATTTGAATCACTATATTGCCATTACTCTTAACTACAGAATTTATCCAAATACCAAGTGATTTGAATTTGTTCTTGCTGCAAGCTTCAAGGAGCAAACTAATTTTCAGTGACTTGCTTGATCAATCAATATATTAACAGATTGGGGTATTTTAGACTTCAACCTTTTTGTTCACTTTTAGTATGTAAAGGTCCTAAAGGGGTAAAGCGGGAAAAGTTCATATGCCAAATGGTTGCAGCCAGAAATTGCAGACGTAGTAATTAGGTACCTGCAAAGACAACCCCCAGTCGACAACAAAACATTTTTGTCTACACAACGATTATCGCAATTATGGATAGTGATTATGAAATTATTTTAGGAGGGAATCATCTCCGGAACAAGAAGGTTTACAAAATTAAATTTGACATCAACACTTGAAATTTGCAGCTACAACTAACAATAGCAAATGAGCCATACATGTAATTCTAGCTCAATATAATGAAGCATTTCATTCGTGGATCCAAGGGTGAAGGCTGCTCTTCCATTCTGCAATTCGATCTGGGAACCAAAGAGCAATCTCCTTCCTTGCACTCCCAACTGAATCACTGCCGTGAATTACTTTCCTGCAAAAGGTTATGGATGTCCAGGCAATATGCATCCGCCTAGAAGACCTTCTATAACAGATACGAGACCGATGGACTTCAATAACATGTCTGAACTTCGATGGTGCTAATATTGGTTCTAATTGCAAGTCAAATAGATACAAGCAATTTCATGAATTCATCCATGTCCCATTAAGAGGATGCACATATTGGTTACTGATAGTCCCTCGTTCACTCCACCTAGCAAATACAGCAAAAACTTGGCCTAATGCTCTGACGATATGCTTTCATGAACCAGTGTTCTTAGTTTGTCCCTCGGTTTGTTTGATTGATGATACTCGTTGCAAAGAAAACTGGATATTGCCTGCAGAACAGCCATGGAGAAGTTTCAAAAGGCACACTCATTTCTTTGTCAACGGAATGGATGATAAACCGCAGAGTGACATTCTTCGTCACAGTAACTTCATGGTCAATTTCATGTTACGTTGAAATTCACGAAGTCAGAGCTTTGAAGTGTCAAGACTAGTGGAGATCACCAATAATCTCTACATGAGCATGCTCCATTTTTGAAATGGTGGAACCTGTGCATATCGCGCACAATTATTTCGCGTTTAGTCACAAGTGATATGTATTTGGTTGCATTGTGGCAATCTCCACAGACCCGAAGATTCTTCCTAATATGAATAGTTGTACCAGGACTGGTATTTATGAGCCCAAAGGCAATAGCCAGCTTCTCACTATGGGTATTCAGCAACTGTTCCTGAACATCATCTTCTACATCATGAATTGAATTGGTATCGGGGGTATATCCAGCTGCTTTAATTCTATCAATCAATTTCTCAAGGTATGCGTAGATATGTTTAGATTGGGGATGATTTGTGCTTCCAGAATAGAAAGTGTGCACCTCATTTTTCAAATCCACCAAACTACAGCCAGGAGTTTTCTGGATCCCGGTTTTCTCCATCATAGTTCTTACTTTAGCTACTTTGTCCCACATTGAAGCCGTGGCATAAATATTAGCTAGCAACACGTGGTATCCACCATCATCCGGTTCCAACTCAAACAGCTTGTCAGCTGCCTTCTCTCCCAAATCAATATTTTTGTGGATCTTGCAAGCGCCCAACATGGCGCCAAAGACATTGAGTCCTGGCTGAACAGGCATGTCCTGAATGAAGTTCCAAGCTTCCTCAAGTCGACCAGCTCGACCAAGTAGGTCAACCATGGCTCCATAATGATCCATTGACGGCTCTAAGCCGTATTCTTCCTTCATGATGGTAAAATAGCGGCGTCCTTTGTCTACCAGGCCTGAATGGCTGCAAGCCGAGATTATACATAAAAAAGTCACATCATTTGGGTTGATACTGCCTACGCACATTTTATCAAATAATTCCACAGCTTCCTTCGCAAATCCATGTGTTCCATATCCATCTATCATAGCATTCCAAGTAGTAACATGCCTCTCATCCATCATGTCAAATAGCTTCCTTGCCGTGTGCACTGCTCCGCACTTTGCATACATGTCAACAAGAGCAGTCTTCAGATATACATTATTGTCCAAACACGTCCTTATAGACAGTCCGTGGATCCACTTTGCTTGGCGCAACACTGATAACTCTGCTATAGCAGTTATAACACTGACTAGTGTGAATGAATCAGGTTTCATATTCAGCTGTTGCATTTTGCAAAAGAGATTAATTGCTTCAGTTACAATACCATTTTGTGCATATCCTAATAACATGGCATTCCACGATACAAGTGTTTTTCTTTGTAATTTATCAAATAACTCAGCACCTATATCAACTCTTTTGCACTTGCAATACATTGAAATTAAAGAGTTAATCACAGAAACATCTGAATTAAGCTCCAATCGATTAACTAACTCATGAATATATTGACCACGTTTAAGATCACCCAAATCAGCGCAGGCATGTAGAGCTCCCATAACTGTAACATTACTTGGCTTTAATTTTTCATTCAACATCTTATCAAATAGCTCCAATGCTTCTTCAGAATTGCCACTTTGCGCATAACCATCGATCATAGTATTCCATGACACAACCGTTCTCATATCCATTATATCAAATATCAACCGTGCAGTCCCGACCAACCCACATTTTGCATACATATCAATCAGAGCAGTTGCAACATTAACATATGACTCCAACCCCCGTCTCAGAACATACCCATGAATTGATTTCCCAACCCTCAAATTCCCAATTGCAGTAGAGGCAGGCAAAACCGAAACCACACTAACCATATCAGGCATATGCCCTTCTTTTTGCATCAACAAAATCAACTCCAACGCCCTCTTTGGCATCCCATTTTGAGCAAAACCAGCAATCAATGTATTCCAGCACACTAAATCCCTCTCAGGCATTCTATCAAACATTTTATAGGCCTCGTTAATCAACCCACATTTCGCATACAAGTTAACCACACTAGTCATGGCAAACATATTAGAAGAGAAACCATTTAATATCAACTGAGCGTGAATTTCCTTACCCCTTTTAGCATCAAAACTATCCGCACAAGCTTTCAATAAATATGTGAAATTATACACCACGGGAGCTACACTATCACACTTCATTCGACAAAAGAACTTGTAAGCATTAATCATAGTGTCTTGTTGTACATACCCTTTAAGGAGAGTGTGATAGATGGGATCGGTCTTGGACTCAATGGGCTCGAATACTTTGAGGGCATCGTTTAGGCTACCGAATTTGCAGAACAAGCTTACAATCTTGGTTTGGAAAAGGTGTTCACCGTAGAGGCCGTTTTTTATGACAAGAGGGATGAATTGATGGAGTTCTTTCACGGAAGTGCAGAGCTCAAGAAGAATAGCTGCCGGATGTTTGTATACATGGGGAGGAATGTAGTTTCTTGGTGTCAGAAAAGGCGGCGGTGCAGCCGAGAGTGGAGGAGGTGCGGTGGCAGGCAGTATCAGTGAGCTCATTTGACTTTTATTTTTTTTCAAGTGCTAATGCCACCATTGGCACTGGGTGTTCGTCTTTAGATAAGAGTTTTTTAGTGGTGTCGTATGTGGGCCTATAAATGGCAATCTTGTGTAGGCCCAAATTAACTGGGCCTCTTAAAAGGCTTCAGATGACTTGCGGTCCTGATTAATATGACATGCCCAAGATAGTAATTAATTAAGTGAAAATTTCTTTGTTGTCACCTAACAATTTTGGAGTATGAAAAACCTCATGTTATGTTGGAATCAAATTATATTCATTTATTATAAGAATGATATAATACTTTTTGCCTTTGTTGACATAGACAGATTTGAAGCTTAAAATTTACTAAATTATTTATTTATATTTAATTTTTCATGTCATCTCATGTTATGTGAAATTCATGTAAAAATGTTACAACTATCCAACATCTCAAAATAATATTCTTACAAGACACAAAAAAAAATCATAATAACGTGCAACGAACGTTTGTCACGACTAGTTTATATATAATAGTGGCTATATTAACACCACGGTATCTTATAAGTATATTAAATGTTTCTAATATTTACTTATTTTCATATTTATATCTTTCACTTTTTTCATCACATTCGTATCATCGGCCTACCATTAATTAGCAGATCTTGTCGACACCGATGATTTTTGTCTGAAAATTATGTTTAGCAAGTGTAAAAAGACTTACTTGCCTCTTGTATTTTTAAATAACTGAAAAATAACAAATACAGAAGTGCGACTAGATTTATTTATTTTTTCCTTATTTAAAGCAAGCTAAATTTTTTTTTCATGGAAGCATGAGGATAATAATGTAATGAAAAAGTTGAATACGTAAGTGTGACAATATATAAAAGTTAGAGAACTTTGACATAACATATTTATAAAAAATTGTAGTGTGAATATAATAACCTTAATATAATATAAAAATTGTTAATTTATATATGTGTTACTTATTCAAACAATCGCTACGTGTTACTACTTCACCAAGTGGCCGCTATGTGACACTTTCAAACTAGACACCTTGGTTTTCAAATTCTAGAATTTGTCCAATTTCAATCCTAAATTGATCAATTCTTTCCTTTTAATCCTTTCTCGTCCAATATCAAAATTTCTACTAAAATAATCCATAAACATAGTAAATTATCTAACTTACAAAAAACTCCCCAACGCCCACATTTAGTAAATTATTCACTTATATTGAAAATTCTACCGTCACATAAGAACTTTAAGGTAAGTATTGTGAGAGAGAAGAAGGACGAAATGAAAGGACACAATCTTTAACTAAAATTATTCACCAGTGTTCTAGGGCGGCAATGAATTGGGCCGTGCCGAGTTAATTCGACACTTAGACATTCGAGCTCGACTCGGGCCTTTAGCTTGTATGAACACGAGCCCGAGCCGGCTCACAAGCCCATTAGCCGACTCGTTTTTTAAGAAGTTAATAAGTTCAAAACAAGTCAAAAAATGAGCCGATCCATGAGCTTGAGATGAGTATGCTAGTGAAAAAATATTCAAGCTTGATTCAACCCATAACTCGTCTCAATATGAGCCCCAGCGACTAATGCGTCGAGCCCGTACGAGCCAAGCTCAAAAGCCAACGAGTGGTCGGTCTGTTTGCCACCTCTATACTATTCGTCCTACCTTTATAAATAGTCAATTTATTTGCATATCTTATTCTCAGTTATAATATCCCATCTTCAAATGAGACCATTTATATGTGCCAAAAATTTCTTGTTGCATATAAATAATGGAAGTTGTTGGTAAAGGAATATAAAGTTTAAAAACATTCCCTTAAGACTCAAACCCCAATTCTCACGGAACATTGTAAACACAAATGGACAAGAAAAAGGTACACAATAGGACCCACCAAATATCTGATGCCATACTCTATCATGATGGAATTTGGAATATTGAATTAAAGGCTATGATTGTTGCATGGAATTCAGCACATATAACTACTGCCCTCTCTTTCAATATTGCAAGGTTTTACCCACTGGTCTCTCTGAAATGTTAAATGCATATAATCATGAGATTTTGGGATGCTCTTAGGTAAACTTCTTTTTCAGATGCCACCATTGTTTGGGGAGTTGTTCGGTTTGGAAGTATTTAGATTGGAATTGCTTTAGTTGATATTATATTCTTATAGTGTAATTTATGGGATTTTTTTTTGTATATCAATACGGTCTACATTTTACATTCTCATTTTTGACATCGAAAATCGGCTAGGTCGCAATTTCAATTGCATTGACATGTTGCAAAACAAGATCACAAAAAATGAATTCCAGAGAGTTCTTGAATTAAATTTGTCTTAACTTGGAATAGATACCTTGAAAGTTTGTGTATGGTTGGATGTTGTAGACGAGTTATTGCATCGAGTATTTGGCAGGTTGCACCTTTATAGAGCACCATCTACCACGAGTAGCAAGCCATCATGCATAACTTCATATTATTAAGGGATGGATCTCACGTCGAATATTGATATAATGCGGTAAATAATGGCATGAACTACTCTAAATAAGGTTGACAGAATTCAAAATTTTAATATAACGTCGAATTCATAAACTCTAATGAGTAATTCAATCCGATCAATACTCAAATGATCACACAAATTTCCGAATTGGCATGCTCAAATGAGGCACTACCTTATGAGGACGTGTTGATAAATGATTCTCACATCAAATAATGACATATATACAACATATAAGGACTTGAATTACTTTTCTTAATAATGTTGACATTTTAAGATGGGATATCAACTCTTAATAATAATAATATTTTTAAGTTATCATATATTAATTGTTATAGGACTATTCTATCACAACTAAGTTATTAGCCGGCATAAAAACCATACTTTTTACAATGTGAGAGCGTATTTCTAGTTGAAAATGCGTTCTACAATGGTGAAGAAAAGATGAGCGGGTTGAGATTTAACCAAAAAATGGAAAAAGAGAGAAAAACTTAATATATACAAGGAGGGAAAAAAGCGAAGATAATATTTCCAAAACAACATTCAAGAGAACGGAATAAAAAATAGAAATGTGAAATAGGTTTAATAGCTTCAGCTTGTGTTGCATGTACATATATTACCAAAACTACAGTCAAGAGAGAAATAAATGAAATAAAAATAGAATGCAAATTATCTGTCATTTACTTCTACTTGTCTTGCATACATGACTCAATATTACCATAACTACGTACATTTAGGAGGAGAGAAAGAAATTAAGCTAAAAACGGAATGTGAATAACATAAGGTTGATAACATAATGTGACGGGCACTCTTTGATCAATTTTTATGTTCATAAAATAATAAAGAAAATGGGTTGAGTGTAATCGATCGCATGCAAGGTGTGCAATGGTAGAAGGCTCACTGGTGTATAAATTAGTTACGTTAAAATCGACTAAGCTTAAATATATATATTTGGATGGTTTGGTGAGAATGCATACCTCTTCCATGTGAAAATGGCGGAGAGGGCATGGGTACTTGAACAACTCGAGTACCCTTCAATGGCTTTACTTGGCGGTTTGTTCGAGCCTAAATTGTCCCATCAAGGGTTCTGATTGGTGGGAGTTACTGAGACAACATGCAAATTAATTGGAGTCGATCGGCTAGTCTCCAAGTCTAGGTTCCATCGAAATTTCTCATATGGATGGAGAAACCAAATCAAGTTGCCTATATCACAAACATCCACTATAATGAAAAAATTATATATATGGGCACAGATATATATATAGATAGATAGATACATGTTCTATCAATGCATTGATGTACACATATAGTTTGGAATTATCAAAAGGAAAAATAAAAAATTATTAATGTTAGAAAGTCTCCTGATTTATTGTTCAATGAAGTTGTGATATACTTTAATGTATCGGGGACTTACTACGTGGACGGATTTTACTAATGATGGATAATATTCTTTAAAAAAATTAATTGAAATAGCACTTATATAGATTTTGTTAAGGAAAAGGTAGAGAGAGATTTTGATTGAGGGAGATGAAGGTGCATTTTATAATTGGTGATTTGAGTTTATATTGAAGAACATAAGAAGTATGAAATGACTTGTTATCACTTATCATAAATGAATACATTATGTGAAGTCAACAATTAGAACTAATGAGATGAAATTTAAAGTAAAACAATATAATGAATTTTTGATACTATTGAAATATTATAAATACAGCTTAGGTAAATTCTTTTATACAATGATTCTCATTTAAAGGGACTTATAAAAATATTGAAGACATGACTCAATATTTTGAAATGTCAAATGGAAAATATTTGCCCTTATTTGAAGTTAATTGAATTGAGAAGTGATTTTATGAAAAATAATTTTTTTCAGAGCATATGTAGTTAAAATGTAGGAAAAAAATTATGAGAAAACGTTAAAAATGAGATTTTATAAAAATGTGAAATTGAAAATGAGTACTAAAAAAAAAATGTGATTTAAAAAAAAATTAGTTTCTACAAGAAAGCAAATTTTAAGAAAATTGCAACATCTCAAGATTGACAAAACTCTCCCATCTCTATATATTTGTTGTCAATGAATCTTGAACTATAATTGCTTAAAACAAAAATATTGTGTTAACTTAAAACAAACAAGTTTTTGAAAAAAAAATTTGCGAAAAAGATATCTCTAAAGGCGAAAAGTATACCAAGCAAAAGTTTAAAAGTTAATGGCGATGATGGATCTAAGAGGAAGAAAATCTTAGAAGCTACACGAAAAGATAAAAAATAAATGTTACATATCAGGATAAAAAATACTGTCTTTTTCATTACCCCTAAATCAATAAAAATGTATATCATAATAGCTAAATAATTGATTAAGCATCATAAAAAATAAAAGTTGATTAATATAAAAGTGGATTGCAATATGGATAACTTTTTATGAATACATTTCATGGTGGCTAATATAATTTTCTAGGAACATATGTTAATTTGCCATTCCATTACTGATGATATGTGCACTCCTTGTTATTTATGAGTCATAGAAAGACAAAATTAGTGCAATGGATGAATAGTGTGGTGTTTGACCACATTGAATGACATAATAACACAGAAACTATCTCACTTAATTTCTGAGAGAATTTTTTGTACATTGTCCTTGATACTATTGTTGAGTTCGAGATTGAATTCTCTCATTGGAAATAATTTATAAACGGTATATATAATATATAAATAAATAAAGAGTTGTAGATAAATGAACAATATTTATGGGTGAATTGAAATTTATGGTTGAAAATGAATCGTTTATAAATAAATTATAGAGTTTGTCAAATGGAAATCGAGTACCTTTTTCTTTGATTAGCTCCTTGCTATGTGTGGGGGTGGGATGGGGATAGGGATAGGCAGGGACCAAGGTTTTCAAATTTTATTATTATTATTATTATTTTCTTCTAATTTTTCTTTATGAAAAAGGAAAATACAATTTTAGTGCCATCTGTTGATATCTTTTTGAAGCATCATCTTTACCATTAATACATTGATCTTCTTCTCGACTAGGAGTCAACATTCTTTATGCAATAACTCACTCCAAAATGAGGATTCCCCTTTAGCAATACAGGATTGCAAAGATCGTGGTATAATAAAATTAATACAGAAATCAAACCCATGTATCATTGTTGGCGTTGCTTTCGAGCCAAACCAAACATGCATTATGAACTCGATTCTAGAGTTAAAATGTGGCGCCCCCTATTGGTTGAGGTCTGTGGGTCAGGTCATGTAGCATTGTTTTTTAAATTTTGGTTATCACAAATACACAAGATGCAACTATCACAATCTTTTTATTCTTGTGGTTCATTGCAATCAAGTTGCATGAGTACCAAAGGTGTACTTAAATTGATTACCAAATGTCAGAAAATTTTCAGCTCTCATACCAACTTTGTGCAGAACCCTACTCCATCCATCCATCCATCCCATCCCTTTAACTTTAGAGAGCAAATCTTCTCAAAACAAACAAAAAGGCATGCAGAACACTAATCCATATATATAATATCCCTCAACTTTATAGAGCAAATCTTGTCAAAACAAAAAAGGTAGATATTTTTATACTTTGCGAAACTGCTGTAATTATTCAAAGTGCCTAAAAGGAAACACCTATGCTAATAGGCTATAATCAATTCTTTTTTCCTTTTATCATTTGCCTCGTGAAATCAAGTTTTGGCTGCAAATAGCAATTCTTTATATATGGAGAATAATATTACATGTGAAAACAATTATTGGCTTGCATGCATGCCCTACTTACTGCCTCTGATGCTGCTGCTAAACTATCAATCAACACTCTGATTTATATAATTAATAATATACTTGACAGTCTTCAAAACGGACGTGTGACTTGATAAAATTGTTAGTGCATAGGGCCGGGACGTGAACTTACCAGGTTTAGAGAATAATTTACATTGTTGTACTAACCAGGAAATTGAAAATGGAGGTACGAACGTCTTTAATGGGTTTGCTTATTGTACTAATTGTGGATCCCATATTCATAGAGAAAGGAATGTATAGAAAGAGTACGGAGAAAATTATAAAAAATTAAATAGACAAATTCTCTCATAATAAATTAAATTAAAAAAATTAAGCTCCTGTTTGACGCACATTCCTTCAAAATAATTATTTCATAACTCATTTTCAATTACACATTTTTATTATATCAATAACCATTCCTTATTTTTTAACCACATATTTCACATTATATCACTATTTAAAATACATTTTTTCCTCAATAATATTTATCAAACACGCACTAAATGGAGAGTGCGCTAGACTCCTTCCCTTTTTTCTTTCAGTATGTAACCATTTTTAGGTAATGTGATTCACTTTTAAATGTAATTCACAACCTCAATGGAGGTGTTCTCAGTGCATATTTAGCAGAGATTAAATACTTGTTTGTCAAAAAGAAAAGAAAATAAAATAAAATAAAATAAAATAATTCCAAAATTATTTTTAACCGCACATTCTAAGGAATCCACGAACTTTCTCCATTTTTTAACTCTAAATTCTCCATAAAATCACTTTTTCTTTGAAAAACTTTGTACTAAAAACATTGACTTTTTTTCAAGCTGATCAGCGATAATTTTTATTGCTATATTTCGTACAATTAAACTAGTTATACATTACTTGTGTACATTAATTTGATATTGTGTGATGTGTAAAAAATTGTGTCATTGATTTGATTAAGAGCCCGTTTGAGCCTCATTTTTATTGAAAAATACATTTTGAAATAGTGCATTGATGAAAAATGAGTAGTTAAAAAATAAGGAAAATTTATGAATTTACGTGTAATATTATTTTATTAAAGAATGTGTAATTGAAAAGAAGAAAGAGAAAAATATATTTTTAAATAATGAGGATCAAACAAGAGAAGTATTGTTAAAAATCAATCGTCATGATCAGTGTTCTAAAAAGCGTAATGAGTGGAGGCCAAGCTATGAGCTATGCGAGTTTAGGGCCTCATATGAGGAAAAAAAAACGTAAAAAAATATTTTCTTATTTTAATATTTTTTATTTTTTAATTAATCAAAAAATCATTTTCTAAAACAAATTTATAGAAATTTCATACAATTTTTAAAAAATTTCCAATAAAAAGATAAGTTTCAAATGTAAATCAACCTTTAAATTTGAACTTAAAAGAATTGTTTTTAAAAAAAAAAAGATAATAATACACGCCTGGACACATATTAGCGGTCAACTATTGCCGTTGATAGCTAAATAAAGCGCTAAGCCACTTGGCTTAGCATTTTCGCCATGCATCCCATATAGGCACGTCTTTTAGAACACTGGTCATGATTGCTATCATATCAAATAATGTCAAATTTAATGTCATCTACAATGTACATTTTTAAAGTGTCATGATCCATTGTTCACTTATTATTTATGTGGATTAATTTGCAGGTACACGGGTCGCTGCCAGGTCCCTCACATTTGTGGGGGGCCCGCCATGTATTAAAAAAACTAAAAAATGTGGGCCCCCTATGTGTGAGGGGACCTGGCAGGGACCTGTGAAACAGGTCCTGTACTTGCAGATTAATCCTATTTCCGTATATGATTCACAATTTTAAAGTACATAAGAGTAATCCCAAGAGAAGCTACTAATGTAGTTAAGTCTAAAAGAGATTGAACAAGTCATTGATAAATCTTAAAATTTCTTAAAGATATATAATATTTCTTTTGTTCAAGTCAATTCAAACTAAGAGTGAGCAAAAACTGCCAAACCGTGAAACCAAATCAAAATCGTTGGTTTATGTCTACATTGGTTCGTCAACATATTATTATTTTTGAGTCCAACCATATCGTTTGGAAGAGACTTTCGAATTTCGACAATCATAAACTGTTTGAAATGAAACTACTAACATAATTTCAAACAAATAAATAGAGAAAATTGACTTGTCAAAGACTTTGTATGCCTCCTTCCGGTCTAATAAATAATATACTAATGTATACGCGTCTTCTTTATTCTTCTACTGTCTTCATTGTCTTTGAAATGGGAAGAATGGTACAGTATGCATGTTTTTGTAATGGTTTGGTATTTTCATTTTAAACGATTCGATTTGAAATTAGGAAAAAAAATGGTCCAATCGTGAACCGTGTTAACTTCTAGTACTAATTGACATGTTAAATCGTTATGATTAGATTCCAAGGAGTAAAAATGATGATTCACAACTCAATTTCGAGAGTAAAAATGATGATTCACAACTCAATTTCAACACATGTATGAACGCACTAGATACAAGATAGCGATGCAGTGGAAACATAAATTTTGACAAAAAAAATAAAAAAATAAAACTATGCTAAATAATCTTGATTGATTTTAACAACGTTATTAATTAATTAGAGTTTTCAATCAAGTGGATAAAAGTGTAACTTAATGAAAAATAATAAAACCAGATGCACACGATATGATGGGGGTAATCCCTTAAGAGGATATATTTAGAGATCTCCAAGTCACAAGTAAAAGATTCACTAAGAAGAAGGTAAAATACATTCTTATCATATTATTGTAATTACAATAATTATCGATCACGTCAAAATTGAAACAAAAGATAATTGCAATAATTATCAATCACGTCAAAAGATATGAATCAAGAGGACTTTATGATACAATTATGCTTGTCTGGCACCCGCCTACTGCTAACTGGACGCTCAAGTGGTAGGGCGGCGCTCAAACTCCATTTTCATCCGGCTCACACACGTTTTCGCATTTTTACAGCATTTTATTCCTTCTACAACAAAGTTTGGCTCTTCATTATGTTTTAAATTTAGTTTGACAAAGTTGTAATCACAAATTTTTTGTATTCTTTTTATATATTTTAGTGAAATCTCCTTTACTCGCAAATTATTTTGTTCTTGTGTTCTTGTTATCATTTATTTTATATAGTGCCTATAATCTCGTATTTTTTTCCGAACAAATTGATATCAGAACAATCTGATGTCATTTTCGTTCTTAACATAATGGACACTTAAATCGGAATAGAAAAAGATAAACACCAACTCAAGAAGAAAATAGCCATCTAAGCCTCCGTTTGGATACATATTCATAAATGGTTTAAATTAAGTAAAAGTGAAATATTGATTTCAAATATATACACACACAAATTTGATTTCCTAAACACGAAACTTAGTTTATTTACTATTATTTACATAAGCCCCTATTTGGTGGGGATTAAAATTTAGATTTTTAATAAATTTTGATAAAAAAAAATTGAAATGTATGGTTAAAAAATTGTGTATATGTGGTTAATATTGATTGTTTGATTTATATTTAGATTAAAATCTGATTTAAATTAATACCAAACAGGGGCTTAACGAGATTCACTAGTATTATTATAATTTTTAAACATTTATAAATTTTAATGAGTTCAACTTGCCTTCGATTTTCTTGTGAAGACGAGTCCAATGTTAAAGAGTCAAATCAGATTTGAAATATACAAGCATGGAGACTCTAATGTGTAAGTGAAAGCGTGTAGAAGGTTGAAATCAATAATTGACCCAATAAGAAAAGTCCATTTATCTTTTTTTTTTTTCGGTTTACCTCATGATTTAAAATTCAAACCCTAGACTTTTCAGAAAATTAAAACACTTTGGGAGTTTGATTTATTATTTTTAAGCTATTTTTAGTTTTCAAATTTGTACAATTTTCAAAACTTGATTGATTTAATATTTTTGAAAATTTATGTTGATAAACAAGATGAAATTATATTGTATTTTGAATTGTGTGTGACACACACACACACAATTATTATTATTATTATTATTTTTTTGCTCACTTGTCGGAACAAGGAAAATCATTTACCTCCCACATGTACTCTAATGGTCCATTTGATAGCAAAGCAAAATAAAACCAATATCCAACTCTTAACATTTTTCAATCATCAACAATTAATGGCAATTTCAAATTTCTCAATTCCGACAATCACCTTCCTCATCATCCTCTTAACTATACTTCTCCCCAATGAGTCAAGAACTATTAGAGTTCCACATTGACTGGTGATATTTACACGATTCACTTAATAAAGTGAGGGCAATCCTCTCATAACAAGTCGATTTTGTTAGATTGAGTTATGCCCTATATCCTTTTTAATATGGTATCAGAGTATGCCCAATTTTGCAATGTTGGATGCACTCAATATCGATTTATTCACAGTTGTTTGCATGGTCCTCGCTGTGCGTGAGGGGGTGTATTAGAGTTTCACATTGGCTGGTGATATTTACACGATCCATTTAATAAGGTGAGGGCAATCCTCCCCTAACAAGCCGGTTTTGTAAGGTTGAGTTAAGTCTAATATTATTTTTAATAAAGACTAAATAGAATTTGGAGAAAAAGAAAGATACAAAAGATAAAAATTTATAACATAAAACTTAACACACACGCACACACATATAATTTTTATTATTATTATTATTATTTTTTTTTTTTGCTCACTTGTCGGAACAAGGAAAATCATTTACCTCCCACATGTACTCTAATGGTCCGTTTGATAGCAAAGCAAAATAAAACCAATATCCAACTCTTAACATTTTTCAATCATCAACAATTAATGGCGATTTCAAATTTCTCAATTCCGACAATCACCTTCCTCATCATCCTCTTAACTATACTTTTCCCCAAAGAGTCAAGAACTATTAGAGTTCCACATTGACTGGTGATATTTACACGATTCACTTAATAAAGTGAGGGCAATCCTCTCATAACAAGCAGATTTTGTTAGATTGAGTTATGCCCTATATCCTTTCTAATATGGTATCAGAGTATGCCCAATTTTGCAATGTTAGATGCACTTAATATCGATTTATTCACAGTTGTTGACATGGTCCACGTTGTGCGTGAGGGGGTGTATTAGAGTCTCACATTGGCTGGTGATATTTACACGATCCACTTAATAAGGTGAGGGCAATCCTCTCCTACCAAGCCGATTTTGTTAGGTTGAGTTAGACCCAATATCCTTTATAATAAGAACAGACATGAATACTTATATTCTCCATGCAACGATACGAAAGTGCAGTGGGATGATGAGTTCACATTCAANCAAGCCGATTTTGTTAGGTTGAGTTAGACCCAATATCCTTTATAATACGAGCAAACATGAATACTTATATTCTCCATGCATTGATACGAAAGTGCAGTGGGATGATGAGTTCACATTCAAGATCAGCCTTGTTCTTCTTCTTCAACAATTTTGTCCACCTTGCATTGTGCGATCATTGCCTCTTGCTCTCCAATGGCAACTCAATGGTCATCGTTTTATGCCCCCATAGTTGATGAGATATCACTCCACTATCAACAACTACAACTTATTTCCGATTCTATTACTTCTATAATATGTTTGTAGTTTGGTACTGATTAACTAAAGATGGACTTATGCATAATGTGTTTCTCTCTTTCTCTCTCTCTCTCTCTCTCTTTGAAGAATCAAGGTACTAATTTATTAATTTTTTTATTTAATTATCTGTCTGGTTGTGAAAATATATGTTTTTTAAAAAGCTTTCCTTGTTTTTCTCTCTTATCGATTTTTTTTTGATGGATTAATGCTGGCGAAATGGAACATGATTAACGATTATTACGTTGTGGATCTTAATAATTGTCATTGTGCAGAATCAGTATGCAATTTGACCTTTTGTAACTAGGAACTTGTTTAGAAATTTCACACTTACAATTTTATTTTGCCCTAATTAATTTTATAAATAGTCATCATTAAGATTTTTGTATAATTATAGAAAGATAGAGATTAGAAGATATAGGGTATGCGATTTTCCCTTATAAACTTCTTTTAAATCATATTGAATTACTGTAGAGGTGGAAGATGACATAGTCTCACATTAAAGCTATTGACATCTGACCTTCGAGGTCGTTAAGTATAGTTTATTGTACGCACTAAGCTCATTCTAATTTATTGTCGGATATTTGAGATCAGATCGTACTAATGACCGTCGTTATTGAGTAGGCATAATGATTGAAGATTCCTTATACATTGTACAAATTGTCAATTAACAAATGACATTTCGAAGGTCTTACATCAACGCCCACCAATTCCATCAATAAAATGCCTTAACTTCATTCCCTAATTAGTTCATTAATTGTTGGAGACCAAATGTAAGGTTAACTCATAATGACCTGACAGAGCCGAACTCGGTAACCAATTCAAACATGTCAATGATGTACTTTCTCAACTTAATACTGTAACCGATAATATAAGAAAATAATGAATGGATGTTATTCATTCCCTATAAAAGGGAAGACGAGAGTCTTAGAGAAGAGAAGGAAAAAAACTCTCAACACTTGATATTTCACATATCTCTTTGAGTAAAAAAATTAAACACTTATAGTTATAATTATAATTTGCAAGTCGTTATCTAAACACTTGATATTTCAAATATCTCATTGTAAAAAAAGAGTAAACACTTGTAGTTATAATTATAATTTGCAAGTCGTTATCAATAAAACTCTTATCTTCATTTGAAGTTGGCTTGAATTTTATCTATATAATTTTTGACGTCAACAAAAGCAAACATCTAAAAATTTCTTTTGTGTTCTTGTGTCTATTTTCTTTTTCCGATATTATTTCTCTTGGTTGTAGAATTAGAATTTCTAACTATCAACAGTGATTGATAGATTATAGGGGAAAAAAGATTAGGAAAAAGGGAAAGAAGGAAAAAGAAGTGGGTAACAATTTCACAGTGACATAGACTAAAATGTCATAAATAATTTCTAAAAATTCTAACATTCTTTTTTTCTAGTTTTCTATTTTGAAAAATGTTATTTCAGAATAACAAATCAGACACGTTTTCTGTAATATTAAAACAGACTCTTAAATTAGAAAACTAAAAACCAAAATTGAAAAAAAAAAAAAAAAAAAAACCGAACTTGGCCTTATTTTTCTCAATAATTTTAAATGGCATGAGATTCATGGCTTGGAAAAAATAATAAAAACTGAAAATCAAGAAAATCCGTAATTTTGAAAATTTAATGGGAGTTCAATGCTTAGTCACGACGTGTGTGTGAGCTTACAAGATACAAACTTTGCTTTTCCAAATATTGATCTTATTTACTTTATTTCTTAAAAAAAAAAAAATTAGGATAATAAATAAAGTCTTAATCTATCTTTTACATATTTGTTTGACTGATTGATTCAAATCTTGAGATTCTAATGACAATGAAAACTACAAAATTGCTTGCTTACTTGAAGAGGGAACCACCCCTTTCAAGTCATCTGTGGCGAGAGAAGGTAGGACCGAGATGGACAATAGAAAGAAAAAAGAAGGGATCAGAGTTGTGACATTATAAATTACTTTTGAATTCGTGCATCTTGAGATCATTTTTTTTTCCCAATAATTGTACATTATTAAATATGTAGAAATATAATAATATTCTTCTACTCACTTTAGTATCTACATAAAAGTAGACTGAATCATTAGAAGATTGTTAATATGCAAAGATGTTAGCAAATTAACAAGAATTATGCATGCGTCAAACAATACTAGTTGTTAAAAGGAAGTGAAATATATGACACAATTTGAAGTAGCAATCACAACAGAAGAAGAACACAAGAAATTTGGCAAATGAAAGAAAAATTTATTATAATGGAGAAAGAATACAATAATATTGTGTTTACAATATTGTATGAAAAGCCAACTATATATAGAATATATTGTCAAACCCTAATTATAGTGTTAAAAATGGAAAGAATATAAAAAACACGTGGAATAAGAAATACAATTTTCAACCGAAACACAGCAACGCTCAAGAGCTAGTCTAGCGCCAAGCAGGTGGCCCACCCGTACCTTGAGTGATGGTTGACGGTAAAGGGCGCCATGCTCCCTGCTTAGAGCGCTCGAGCGGGAGCTTGTCGTGCAGGGAACAGAAAAAAAATGTAGAAATCATTTCTTGGTCCATATTTTGATCACTTCAAGACCCACTTTAACTATCCACCAAAATCCAATCGAATTTGAGTCAAACTTCAACAAAAGGTGTGACTGAACTGAGTATAGCTCTACTGAATGAATCTCGTTGTTAATATATAGGGTAAATTCAAGCGGGACGTATATTTTCCAACTACTATTTGTTGTGCTCATATATTTTAACTTATAAAATTGTGATACTTATGTCTATTGCTAACTAAAAACATTTATTTGAATTTTAAATGAGCATGTGATACTCACTGATGTCAAACTTTAAATGTAAGATTGTCTAAAAATATTTCATTTATTTCACGCGTGTTTTCATTTTTTATAATAAGCTTAATTTTCATAGAGTGATTCTCAAATTTCAGCTGTAGGGACATTACATTACGAGAATTTTGTTGAGGAAAATACTGATTTTTGTATAAGCAAACGTAAATCACAAAATATGGAAAATTCGATTCAACAAAAATAATAAGACTATAGAATACTTCCTTCTAGAGAATCTCGTTGTGGATGCTGTCTTTGTTATTTTAAATAATTGATATTTTGTATGTTTAGTTATTTATAATGACAAATTTGTAAATCCTTTTATTTTTTCGCAAAATATATTTTTTAGTGTCAATATATAAAATACAGTATGCAAAATATAAATTTACAAAATATGGTATGCAAATTGTAAATATACTCTAAATGCAGGATTTTTTTGTAAATTTCTTATATGGATAATATTATTACACAATATAGTGTGTGTGTATATATATATATAGGAGTTACCAACATGTATATTAAATTTGATAACAACTATATAATTGCACATAAGAGCATAATTATTTATAAGTTACAATCATAAATGATTTTAAATATTAGTGAAAAAAGGTTGAACCCCAACTTTGAGGGCCCCCACCACCTCGTCCTGGAGCATTGTGGAGAAGGTAAATCGCAGAATGTACCTGTCATACCGGAGCCCACAAAGAGTCCAATTCCATACCTTGTAAGAGATTTGAATCGAACCCTCACACTGCGACTGTTAGTCCAATTGAGACTATCTCAGTCATGTTCTTTGCACCACTGAGTTATGTCCCGAGTGAGCTGATTTTAAATATTATTAATAATATAATTTGAAGTTTTAAGCTTTGAAAAATATTTTAACTTAGCTTCATTTTTTTAATCAAACCATATTACATGGATATTTTATTAAGAATAAAAAAACAATTTTACGAAGAGCAGAAATCAAACCTCGGGCATAAGAACAGTAAATAATCCAAGTCGAATATTGGGGAATACATTGAAACACGAGAAATATGTATGAAAAACTTTAATGAAGTTTGTGTGGCACCATGTTTCCCGAAATGTCAATAAAACGATAGCATCTTTGAGGAAGCAACGTTGAAAAAATCTCATAAATTGCCCATTTCGGTCCCTGTTGGGTGTAAATTCAAATTTACCAAAATTTTTAAGTTAAAGTCAATAATTAATTTTAATTATATATTTCATAAAATTCACAATTTTTCAATCATATTTTATTAATCTTGATCAAAATTTAACTCAAAATTTAATTTTAATCTACACTAAACAGGGCTGTAATAGTTCAACTCAAACATTAAGTAGCTTGAATAAATTTGTACTTGGAGCTCTATTTTAAAAGTGATATTCTTTGAACTATACCTCTTGTGTAGTCCTTCATTAAAAAAAAAAAAAAAAATCATTTTCAATCACTCGTTCTCTAAACAATATAATTTTGTGCGTGAACTCATAATTTTTTCATTCTTTTAAACCATAAATTTTTCAAAAAAAAAAATTAAATATATTTCTTCACAAAATTTATTTTAAAAAATTCTCTACCAAACGGGCATAATATATTTATAACAAAAAAAAAAAAAGGGTCATACATAAATATATATATATGAAAATGGAGTAGGAAACGTGACGTAGAATACATAATAAATGGTAGGTAAAACAACTAGATATTCATTTTATATTCTACCTTCAAGATTGTAACAAAACGTATATGTATCCATAATTGTGCATGATAGTTACGTAGGTTTGCAAGTGCTCGTTTGTGCGTATGTGTAATGTATATTGTTGCTTGTGCAGTGTGCCCTTCATTCGAAGAGATAGACAGTTGTTGTTATTTATCAGAAAAAAATAGTTGTGCTGTCGTGAATCGTAATGAAGGCTGATAGAGATAGGGATAGAGAAATAATTTGATGGTTGCTGTTATTGTGGGGGACGGTGGTGGGGAATGGTTAGGGTGGTGGGGGGGAGTCTTTTCCAAGAAAGAGAAAAAATACAAACGACTGTGGATGAAGTAACAGCTGAGAATGAGTGGAAGGCAGAAATATAACGCTCGTTTGATTATCATTATTTTGAGAAAACGAAGTTTTGAATAATGATTTTTGAATTAAATAATTATCAAATTAATTGTACAAGTACCATGATTGGTGATTTTTTGTTGAGAATGTATAATAAAAAGTAGGGAAATATTTTGGATTTATGGACAAAATATTTTATCGTGGTAATTGAAAACAAGTATAAAAATTAAAGAGTTTTGAAATAATGATTGTCAAACGGGGACATAATAATATAATTTGGTCGACAATTTGTAAGTTAACAGGCATCGTATCCATTCATTTGAAATCAATGGTAAGGATCTTTTCAACAGATGCATTATCAACTAAGTTAACTAGCTTAATTCATAATATAATACTATATATTTGTTGTTGTTCTTCTTTTTGCAGGGAAATGGTGGTTCTGAGTGGACAAATGCATATCTTTGGAGTCAGATTTTGTAGGATTTTAGAGGGCAATTTCAAGTCATTTTCATTTCTTTCGACATTGTTGACACGGATGGAAACTTTTGCGGACCCTACTCTACTCATTGCTCCTAAGAATGTTTACACACATCACTAGAGTTATTCTTGTCTTGCTTTAAAATACAGGAACTTGATTCACACACCCACATTCGTGTTCTACCTTAGAAATGGTACACACACTACTTGTGATTTGAACACAGAATTTCGTAAAATCAAATCTACTTATACACCTAATCTATATACCCTAGCTAGACATGTATGTACACAGACTATTTGTGTTTGAACACGAAAAAAAATTCTTAAGTTCAAATTTATTTTTCCTACAAGAACACTTTGAAAATATTATTTAAATGACTTTTTTTTTCTAATTATTTTCTCTACTATCGACGATTTTTTTGATCTTTGTTGTAGAACTCTTTTAAATTTGTAGATCTTCTTCCGTCATTCTAGATTGTTGGTACTTTTTGTATCAGAAAAGAATTGGTCAATGAAGGTCTTTTCAATAAGACCTTAATTAACTTTTAATGCAAAAAGCCATTTAAACGAAAAACCCTAAATTCCTAAACTTTTTAATGTAAAAAGCCATTTAAACGAAAAACCCTAAATTCCTAAACCTTTTTTTTTTTTTTTTCGCTTTGACAGCTCCTAAAAAAAAGACAGCTCCTCATGAGCATCATTTGCTTTTCTATATTTAGTGGGTGTTTGATGAAGATTAAAATTAGATTTTTAGCAGATTGTGGTAGAAGTTTATAAAACGTGTGGTTGAAAAGTCGTGGGACTCATGAAAAATATGGTTAATATTGATTGTTTGAATTTGACCTAAATTAAAATTTGATTTTAATTCGAAACAAATAGGACCTTAATGATTTGTCACTTTATTTATTAACGGATAATTGGTTATGAAAATTATATCCTGTTGAGAAATCCAAAAATGGCTCTCACAATTTTCCTCTTAATTGATATTAAAGAACTACTTACATTCGTCATTTGTAAGAAATGAAACCAACAAGAGTATTTCTTTGGGCTATATATCAATTATACAATTAATTCAATGTTTAAGACTTCGGTGGAAATGTTTTTATTTTTTGTAGAAGAACTTCTTGAAGAAGTCACCGTACACCAATTTTGAATGAAATGTGTGATTGAGAAAATTAATGTGTGATTATCAATATAATGACGCATTTATTCAATTGCGTGCCTTGTGAGAGAGTTACATGTCTTAATTTGAAAACGTGCCATCTTTTCCATTTATTTGCATTCTGTTCGTACGAGCTTGTTTTTAACTATTCATCAACTTGTATGAATATATATAACCTCGATTTGTACATGTAATCTTCTCGATTTTCTTTAAATTCCTTGTAATCAAGGTTTGTTTTCCTTACACATCCTTTCTTTTCTTTTTCTAGCGCAAATATTCTCAGGCCTTCAAATTGATTTTAGAGTATTTTAGGTGTTTGATAAACTAAAAAAAAAAAACTTAATTATAAAACTATTTGTGTGATTTTATAAATTTTGAGATTTAATAGATATTAATTTTCTATTTAAAATAAATATAGTGAAACAATGTTTTAGAAAAATACTTGATAAGAATACATATTGTTAAAAAGGTCAAAAAATAAATTTTACAATACTACCAATAATAATAATAATACAAAAAGGACATCGTTATAATCAATCTTCATTTTAATATTTATACACGAGCACAACAATGAATTATTTTTGTGTACAAAACACTAAATGCTATTTTTGAAACATACGAAATTCAGAATTTTTTTTACCAAATACCAGTTAATTATTTTCATGATTGATTTTTTTTCTTTAACACAGCAAAAGCTGACTCTGTACAAACTTTCCGCCATTGAATATTTTAGATTTATATAAATAAATAATTTTTATTCTTGAAACTCGATTTTTTAGATAAGATATTCCGACTTCGATGACAATTTTTTTAATAATCTACTCATAAAACTTGAATATATAGATTCAATCTGCTATCAAAGAATATCTCAAAGATTTCTAAACAAGTGAATATTATTTTTTAATAGTTTAAACTTTTAAATTAATTTATCTTGGACACATGGGCACAAAGAAACTCTTCAATAATGCTGGGTTACTATAATGTTGTGTTACACATGAGAGAGAGAGAGAGAGAGAGAGAGAGAAGACTGTAACTCTCTTTTAACTGTGCTATGTAGACTCCGCGAGTCCAGACAAAGATAAGAAGAAACTCTCAATATATTCTTGAACAAACACAGGATAATATTCCATCCAGCGTTCAGCGGTTGACCAAAAAGAATACACTATTTTCATCCATTGATGCCATGAGACGACGCCCCCACACGTTGTACAGCCAACATGCAATAAATCGCTCCACTAAAAAGAACATCAGCAATTTCTTCAATCCACTATCAGTAATTATTTGATAAATTTCGAAGAATGGAAGGGGAGAGAGGGTTTCAACCCAATTATGATCAGCTTCAAAGTTCCTTTTCTGCTCCCCCTCCTCCTCCTCATCATCCTCTACATCATGAAATGGGGTTTATACAGTTTGAAGATCAGAATCAGATGATGAGCTTTTTAGTACCCTCGCAATCTTCTCAAATATCTCAGCCTCTAGACGGCGGTGCTGGCAGCGGCCACTCCATTAAGACAACCAGCACCACCAGCAATAGAGTTTTTATAGGATTAGACAATAATGAACTTCTGAACTCAAGACCCTCATGGAATAACGACCAGGTAGTTTGGTTGGTCCAATAATAATATTAGTTTTGAATTCTTCCTTCTTATTATACTTTCTTAATTTATAAACTATTGCAACTTTCTATAAGTTGAGGGTTGGTTCGTTTTGGTTATCATATTGATTTTTTTGGTAACTTGACGATGTAGGTAGGAACACTAGATCTCAAGGCTGTTAATGATGAGAACTGCAGTGGTAACGCCAACGAGGGTGGCAATTCATGGTAATCTATCTTAACTATCTCTCTAGATCTCTTCTTCTTCTTCTTTCGAGCTGGTGTGTCAAGTTTGCGTCTCTCTTCACACACAAATATACAGAACCCAGAATTCATTTTGATGTTTCCACTCAGAACTTGAGGGGATCCAGCTTATCGTAAAGGTTTTGTGGCTAGCTTTTCATTTGGTAGTATTTTTGTTCCAAGGAAGTTTGCAAATAGGCTTGCTTGTGTATGTTCAATAACCCTAAAAAGCCAGACTCTCCAACTTTTAGCCAGAATCTAAAGAGATCTACTATATATGGAAGAGATTCCTCAAAGAAATCTCTCTCTACTCCTCTCTCTAGAAATATAGACATACACACAAATACAGTGCACGATCATGTTCGTGCGTGTGTAGTGTAATGAACTGAGAAGGACAAGTGCTAGATCCACTACCTCTCTCTGCACTCATTCAATTATCAAGTACATAAGTGATATTGTACTGGAAAATTTGATCATTTCTCCGTTAATGTTGGTTATTATGAGTTTTAAGCCTGAATATATGGGCAGTCAACACGTATAAATGGATAAATAACAGGTAAATTAATCCAAATATTGCAGGTGGAAGAGCCCATCTTCAGATAATAATGGCAAGGTCAAAGTGAGGAGAAAGCTAAGAGAGCCCAGATTCTGTTTTCAGACGAGGAGTGACGTAGATGTACTTGATGATGGTTACAAATGGAGAAAATATGGTCAGAAGGTTGTCAAGAACAGCCTTCATCCAAGGTATCGATTTCTTACCTTTAAAACTACATTTTCTGGTGTTCGTCCGTTAGATTTTAAAATCTTATCCGTTATAATAGTCTGGTTATGGTTATGGTCATGTCCAATATTATTTACCAAGCAAATAGAGTGAGAATAAGGGAAATTTAACTCCAATATTCATGAATTTTATTTTGCAAGTTATGAAAATTCACATAATGCGGATTTTCATTGCCGTGGAGATTGTTGCAATTGATGATGTAAAAAAATGTAATGTATAACATGGTCTATAATTATTACCCTAGCTAGTGCGATCAGAGGTGGTGAAGAATGTTGTAAGTATACTGTTTCAGTAATGTTGGCCTCTCTCTCTCTCTCTCTCTCTCTCTCTCTCTCCCTCTTTAATTTCTCTCTTGAAATATGAATGTGAAGCTTCTCAATTTCTTGTAGAAAGCTGATAAAATATATATATATTTTTTTAATAATCTTGTTTTATAATCGTCATTTTGAAACAGGATTTATGAGGTATAATATCACATCATAATCATAAATTAGTGTGCCAACCAGAGTTCTCAATCTTGTCAATAATCAAGTAATTGTCATTTTCTTAAGAAATTAATGGAGATCAGTTCTCTCCCCCACCCCCCCCCCTCTCTCTCCTAACACCCATTGTACACGTATACTCTTACTAAAATTTAAAAAGAAATTTGAAATTAATAGAATTAATCTATATTAATTATAACTAAGCATGAAGTTCTCATAATTCAGCTAGAGCTATTAACACTTCATGATCAGATTATTTTTCTCTATTCTATGATGCAAAAATGGTTGAAAGGCATGATCTTTTCCATCTTAAATATTGATCTACTTACTAGGCAGGTTGAAGTCCATCCATAATGTAAGAAATGTGAGAAATTTCGAAGTCTCAGACTCTCAGTATAGAACTGGCTAATTATGGATCAATATAATTTGATAATCTATGGGGAAAGTCAAAATAATGGAATAAAGAGATCCTCTGTGTGTGCACGCGCAACATTATTTGAATGGATAAAATAAGAAACAGTCGTAAATTTCAACAAGTAGAGGTGGCATCAATTGAAGATAAATTATTAGGGCGATTACATGGTTATAGTATGTGTTGAGTGGACCTACAGAAGTGCTTATATCCATTGCATTTCAATGGAACATTTTGAAAAGAGAGATTTAGATTACTTTGCGAAACATTTGATTTTATCATAAACTTCACTAGAAGTAGATGTAGAATTGGATCAAATGTAATGGCAAAAAACGATTCATGAAATCAACCCCTAATTTATTGAGAATACATCTTGGCATTTTGTGGGATGAGTGGAGGAACCCATTTCTAATAAGGTATATGTACTTTTCTTTCCTTATATCTATCATGCCTACGAGTTCAATGTATTGAGATGAATATATATGTTAAGAGATAAAATCTCACATCGATAAAAATAAAAATATAGACAAATTTATAAGGGTTTGAGCCACCCTTCTTAATAAGGTTGATATTTTAAGATGTAATCTCAAATCTTAACATGATATCAGAGCCCGTTAAACTCTAATGAGCGATTTGATCCGAATAAGACTCAAAAAATTGAGCACGCGAATTTCAAGATTCGTCTGCTCAAACGAGTCATCATCTCGTGGGGGCATGTTAAGGTATAAAATTTCATATCGAATAAAGATGAAAATATAGACCAATTTATAAGGGTTTGAGCTACTCTTCTTAATATGGTTGATTTTTTAAGATGAAACTCCAAATTTTAACAAATAGATCTTTTAAGTGCCAAGTATTTGTCTCAACTATCTAATGAAATATATTTTTGCGTTATCCTCTACTATCTCTTACATTTTGACGCCCTTCAAATTCATGCAATAAACCTAAAAGATCTTTCCTCGTTCAAATTAGTTTGTATGACATATTATTTCATTTTATTGTATGTTCCGAATGGTGGACTTAGTCCAGCAGGAAACGAGATTTTGAAAAAAGAAACTAAAATCTTAGCTGTTGTATTGCCTTATAGCAGATCAAAGGTTGTACGTGTTTGTGTTTCTGTGTGATCTTTTGTGAAAATCTTAGTATTACAACAAGTATTAAATCTCAAAAACTAAATCTTAGTATTACAACAAGTATTAAATCTGAAAACTAATATCTCAACGTGCCCGTTAACATATGCGGAGTTTCTAAGTCCTAAATAAGCAGCCTAGTAACGCTAGTGGTTCTATAGAGTCGCTGTGTCTCCTTTCTTTCTTGATATAACTTACTATTTCATTGATAAACTGAAGATTTCTCCATGTTGTGGTCTTGCAGGAGTTACTACAGATGTACTCATAGCAATTGTCGAGTCAAGAAAAGGGTCGAAAGGCTTTCAGAGGATCGTCGGATGGTAATAACAACGTATGAAGGCAGACATAACCATTCCCCTTGCGACGATTCAAATTCCTCTGATCACGAGTGTTTCACCTCATTCTAGAGCATAGATGTTAAAAGAATTCGTACCAAGTTCTGTTAAATTATATATGACTGAGTTTGCTTGAATAATGTTTTTAGTATTTATTTATACATCTGCATAAGTAAATTAAAATGAGTCTTGTTTAGCTAACAATCAGATTTTTAGTAGATTTTGATAAAAATCGATAAAATGTGTCGTTGAGAAGTTGATAAAAGTTGTAAATTCCATGAAATGTATGGTTGAAAATGAATTTGAAGAAAAATAAGTTTTAGAAATGTGGGCCAAATATTGACGAAAATGTATTGGATTTGTAGTTTTTTCTTCTGATTCTCCTTTTATGTTGCTTCGTGGGGGCTAAGTTGAAGTAATTTTTCCCTTGGCATGAGATTTTGGAGCGGAAAGCTAAGACCTTTCTTTGGATTAATTGGGATCTCGATATGGTTTTAGGGTTTATGGGGAATATCCTCTTGAACCCTTTAAAAATCGGATTATTCTCTATGTACATAATAATGTACACAGAGTTTTACATAATAAATAGGTGGCGGCCCCCTATTGGGGGCATGATTCTTAAAAACCAATGCATGATGAAGTGAGTGGATGTGTTTGATTCGTTTGGGAAAATATTATGGAAGTTGAGAAATGAATGTGGAAGACAGCCATTTTTTTTTTTTTTAATTAGTCTATATACAGCTGAGAAATTGACTTAAAACTAAGAAACATGACAACAGAATAATGAAATTTACTTCTTGTCTACTTATCTGCATATGTATTTTACAAATTCGACCTTTTTTGAAAAGCACGTACTTTCACTTCCAAAAATGACCTCTCCAGTCAGGCCAGTCGGGAAAGGCACGAGATATTTACCTAAGCAAGCTAATTTGAATGGATCCCACATCGGTCTCTAACTCGAAAAATGTATGCTTGAGCTTGAGTGAGAAGGGCCCCTCACTTATTCACTTGCATCTATAATGTCATATGCTATGCTAATTCAGAATAGATTCCTGAGAAGTCCTTTTTAAACTGATTAAAGGTCTGCTTAACATTATTTCTGCTATTTTTAGAAGAGCTTCCTGCCTTCTTGAGGAAGCTATCTTTGGCCAGTTGCTTCTAACACTTTCAGAAAATTATCCACACATGTTCAAAATCAGCTTCTTAGTCTCATAGATCAGAAGTAACTTTCGACTTTTCAAAAGACCTGCCAAATGGGTTCTAAAAGATGTCCAACATTCCCAATTTATGTACAAAGACCTAGAGTTGTTGTTTAGGCAATCTTTATTAAGCATTGGTTTCTCGAAGGTAGTTTTGATGATTATCAATTCAGCATCTGCCTTAACATGCTTGATTCTACATGATGAAGAAGGTTCTTAGCCATACTAATCGCATCCATATTATCAGTAGAGTTCTCATGCTGCCTACTTGTTCGCCATTTTTAGTACCTTCAGAAGAGAGTTTAGCTATAGGAGGTAACAAATTCTTGAATCGTGGACCATAATTCAGCGATTTACAATTATGTGTTTCTTGCTTTTTCGTGTCATTGCATTTGTTTGACACAGCTTATTTGAAAATTATTCTCCCCTTTTTTTACACCAAAAGAACGTACTTCTCCACAAATAATATGTTTTGTTATTTTAAGCTGTTATTCTATTTTTGTAAATGAAGAACTTGTTATTCCTGTGAAGCACTAAAATTATTATTGTCCTAGTCAATTCTTAATCTCAAAATTTGTTAACAAAGGATTGCTTCGTATTTTAGCAAAAAAATATTTTGATCATAATTATACGATCGCCTTGGATTAGAGCGTTTACTTACTAACTAAATTGGTAAATTTTTCCAACCTTCTTGAAACGGGTTCAGAATAAAATTCAATAAAATAAAAAAATCCAACTTATCAACTTGTTTGGTAGATTATATTGCAATACAAATTTAGAAGAGAAATCGGAAATGCTCTCCAAAAAGAACATATAGCTTACCATCAAGTTTAAGAACAGAAGTCAATCACCTAACGAATTTATACGAGCAACAAAATCTGCAAGCAATATAACAAAATTCAAGGACCCGAGTCTTCAGATGAAGCAAAGGTACATCTTATATTCATAATATTCGTAAAGAACTTGACGAAATACTACAGAAATAAGGAATCCATACATCGAAAGCACATCCCCAAATGAACAATTAAAAACGTGAAATGAAATACTAAAAGCAGCCAGAATCTGTCTTCCGCCTGAAAAGCTATTTCTACTTGCTCAATAAAGATGAAGCTTTCCCGGGAAAAGGCTGCTTGCAATAACAGGTTAATTTTTCTTGTCATTATGCCTGTAAAAAGTTTATAAACCCAGTAAGGGAATAAAGGTGAGGGAACCTTGGATGAAAGAAAGATAATTTGATCTCCCCAAAGCTAGCGGTTTGGATTTTTTGAATCCGCAGACCAAATAGGAGGCCTAATTGAATACTCCTTGCTTGGCTTTTCCTCTTTCTTGACTTCATCATCTTCTAAAATGTCCTTCGAAAACGCATCAGGATTTGCTTTGATACAGTTCTGTAGAGACACAAATGGATGCACACAGTCTGCTCCCTTTTCTTCAGCTGTGCTCTTGAGAAAACAAACGAAGGCATCAGAGAACTGGGTTCCACATGGGCCACTTCGCAAGTGAGCAATGCAAGGGCATTCCAGTGCTTTCTGAGCCTTCACTTCGAGAGATTGATTTTCATCCTCAGCACCATATGCTGCAGCTTCAGCAATCAACGAATCGAGTGATGGCTGAGCTGCATTGTCGATCCCAGCAGATGCTGACTGTTTTTGCGGATTGCTTTGATCTTCTACAATAGCAGCACTCTGTGCTTGTCCCATCGGAAAACTGAAAGATAATTATTTCAATAACAAGATTAAAAACAAACATGAAAATTAAACTGGAGGACCTCACACATATGCTGACCAAGTACTGTATTCAAGAGTTCCCGTTGACCAAAGATTAGACGTATATGCAAACATTTCCTAAAAAGTGAGGTGTTCCTGCTACATCATCCGAATATAAAAAAACAAAATATATGAACAAGACTCCTTGTCTGAATGTCCTAAAAATATTTTATGACAGTGTTCTAAAAGGCGCGTTTAGGCTGCGATACGTGGCAAAAATGCCAAGACAAGTGGCTTGGGGCCTTATTTAGCTGTCAACGATTGTTGACCGCTAATGCCTGCCTAGGCACGATTAGGCATGCATTATTATCTTTTTTTTTTTTTAAAAATTTACAATTCTTTTAAGTAAAAACTTAAACGTTGATTTACATTTGAAAGTTGAAACTTATCATTTTGTTGGAAACTTTTGAAAAAAATGTATAAAGTTTTATAAATATGTTTTAGATGTTTGATATATATTATATTTAATTATTAAATTATTTTTTGATTGATTAAAAATTAAAATAAGAAAAACACTTTTTTACNTTTCTATAAATTTGTTTTAGATGTTTATTATGCATTATTTTTAATTATTAAATAATTTTTTGATTGATTAAAAATTAAAATAATATTAAAATAAGAAAACGCATTTTTACGTTTTTTTTTGGTTCATATGCCTTGCCTAAGCTTGCTTAGCCCATAGCTTGGCCTCCAAGCATTATGCCTTTTAGAACATTGTTTTATGATATTAATATGAAGGCAAGAGTGACTAGCCAAAGAAATCAGAAAGACATTTAGCCCTTGTTTGACGATCATTAAAAATAGTTATTTTTTTTATTGGAAAAGAGTTTTGGAATAGGGATTTTAACTGATCAGCTTGATACTAAACATGCATTGCATCGAGATATCTTGGCAGGTCAAAACCAAATACTGCAACGTCAATCCACCACAAAACTCATGGGGTGTTGAATATAGATACGAAAGAAGCTGGAATCTTGTATGTTGGTGCAGCCAAGAAAAATAAGAGTAAATTGATGAAGTGCCGAGTTTCTTGACTAATTTATTATCAAAAGCTAGAGGATTCAGTCTGTCCGAACAAATATAGTCAAGATAAATTAGAAGCACATTAACCCAGATGTGACTACAAATATTCAACCATATACTTCTATCAATTGCATAATACGTTAACATCGTCTGAAAATGACTGATTTACCAAGAATTAATACTTGCATTCTTACATGAATTCACCAACATTTTTGGGCTTTTGGATGCTAATCCCATCGAATATTTTTAGTTATAATCAATTTTAAAACACTACATAGAGATAATTATGGAATATGTATGCAGTAGAAAACACGGAAAGGATTAAGGATAAATATTTGCAATTTAAGTGAAGCATTTTCTCATGGACATTTTATCAAACAGTTGGAGATCCCACGTAATCCCAAAACGAGGTACAACAATTTGATTGCATAAGCCATCAAACATTTCCATCTACTATAAAACTTTTTGTGATTTAGTGCAGTGCAGCCAATCTTTCCACACAGGCACACACGAAGCCCCCGGTGGCCACGATTCTATGCAATGGCATATAAACCTCACAAATTAACGATTACATATCCGCATCAAATAGCATAACAACCATACGAAGTTCCATAACGAAAAAAAATCACGTCAATTTTAGAGATCCAGATAGTTGACCGTACCTTCGAGCGCCGCCGCCAATAGAGAAAATGAAAATTCGGTTCTGTGGAGATGGCTAGTAAATTGCCAGATGACCACTTGACTCTCGAGTCTATAATTTTCGACAAATAATATTTAATAATTTGATGATTTATGTGATTAATAAAAGTATCTATTGTAAATTGAAATTGATAAGTAGTAGGGGGAGTTGATGAAAATTGTTATTGGTTCGTGGAATATAAAAAAGGTTTAGCCCCATTTGACAACCAATTTTATAAATTTTTTTTTTCTTCAAACTTATTTTCGCATTTATTTTCTTATTTTTTAATCACACATTCTTCCAAAAAAAAAAAAAACTATTCAAAATTTTTTCAAAAATCTATTTTTAATGGTTGTCAAAGCCTAGCTATTCAAGGAAAAATGTTCAAAATTACATGAAAAGAGTTTTAAGTTATTCTTTTTAGAAATGTTCATACTATTGTACGATTGATATGGCATATGCGATGAAGGTAGGTATTTAACTTTTAAATCCCTTGCTTAATATATTTAAAATAAAATATAATTAGGGTTTAGGGTTATATAAAATATTTACGTAAAATAGAGAGTGAAATATCGTTGGGAAGTAAAAAAATTATATAGTATAGTCAAACTATTTTCAAAATCTAAAATCTATAACCTTTTCGATCGTCCTTAGTGATAGGTATGTTGAATCACAATTAGGTATCAATACACAACTATTGTGTTATCTAGGAGATGATACAAACATCTAGTAAATGTATTATTACACTTATAATGCAATATTATATGAGTGAATGCTCAACAAGTAATGATGTATGTGATCATATGTATACATCGAGAATTTGAATAACGATCGAAGGCTATTTTATGATGTTCTGGATCCTGCTTTCATTATTGTGTATGAATGAATAATGTGCCTTCGATAATGTCAAAAGTTCATTATACTTGATATCATTTCAAAAGAGACTATAATTCAAAGTGTGATAATTCTGGCTAACAATGGTTCGACCCTAGTGATTGTTGTACCGTAGTGTGAGCGTCACAATCATGTGATAGCATGCACTTTATCATTAGCTATATTTGTGTTGCTCTACGATGGAGACTTTAACGAAAGCGTGGTAGATGAATGGAAGTTTGAATGGAGAAATAGGATGACGACATCAATTCTTGTTCCAACATGCATAAAATTGGATCATTCGTAAAGTAATGATTAAGCTCAACGTTGACAACAATATGTATGTAGAAGATTTGGTTCAGGGTACCGTCAATGTGACACATTCTTTCAAAGGAATTAGTTGACGATGTAAATGTGAAATAGTACTTTGAACTTTTCAAACATGAACCCTTCTATGAACAATAATTCAGTGCGCACGCGCGCGCACACACATATATGCACCAACATGTTGTGTGATGGTTGTGTGAGCTTCAAGTCCCAACTACAACATGTTGTGCTTTGTCCACTACTGAATCATAATATATAGTAGCTATTAAAGCTGTTAAAGAAGTTCTTAGGTTGAAAGAGTTAGGATACTTGCAAGATAATGCCATTGTATTTTGACCAACCCCGTAATTCTATTATGGAAGAACCATATATTTGATGTACATACAAAACATGTGGATAGTTAAGCTACATTTTATGAGAGATGTAGTGGCAAAATGTGGGGACAAAAATATTCCCCTTGAGCAAATTCAAGAGTTGCTTAAGGCTCCGTTTAGCGTGGGCTTTTTTGTTTTTTTGCTTCCTGATTGATTAATTTTTGTTTGAAACTAATTACTAGAAGAGCTTTCTATTCAAGAAGTTCTTTTAGATGAAGTCACATTGATCCAATTTCTTCTAAAATCTCTTCTAATTAGAAAAAAACAATTTCATAAGAGTGGCCAAACAGGTCCAAAAGTAGCTTATAAATTTCAAAAGTTTATTTTGACTTTTCAAAAGTCTGTTGATCATTGACTTAGGTTAGTTAAGTTCAAACTATAAAGTTTAATATTTGGAATAGGTACTAAATTAATGTTGTTTTTGTGCTTGAAATACTTCTATGCATCTTGATGGCTTGTACCAAGGTGGAGATTGTGAAGGAGTAATACAAGCAGCTTTTTAATTGGCTTAAAGGTGTGCTTCAGAATCACAACTTAAAGGTCCCAAATTCGCTTTTTATCTCACATGTGTTGTTTACAATTGAACTTCAAGAATGCATCCTTGTCGTTGTATGCGAGTATACGAGGGAGACTTGTGTGACTTCTAAGGTTTCATTCATTTGAAACCCCTGTTTTCTCTCGAAGAAAGCTTGCACTCATTTTTTTGGTCTCTCTAAAAGTGCTTTGTGCTTAGTGTTTGTATGATCACTATAATTTCTTAGTGTAATAAGTAGATTAGAGTGTGATTGTTGGAAAGATTGTGATACCCTTTGGTGATTCACTTGTTTAGAGCTTGGCAGGTAATGAAAACAGCCATCACATGCATAGAATGAGAACAAACATTTGATTTATATTAATCAAGTTAGCTAACACGTGCAATTATAATTGATCCCTCCATCCATGATTCCATTCCGGTTAATGAAAATATAAAACTAACCGCAAAATTCAATGTGACATTCAACCAATGAAGCCCCTCAACATTGAGCTGTAGACAAACAAAGTCACTGTATTAAGAGGAATGTAACGATGAAACTAAGGAGCTTTATCACTTGGTATTAAGACAGATTCCCTCTCTTGTCTCGTCTCTCTCTCTCCTTTTTCTCTCCTTCCCCTCTTCTGTTCTCTCACCTTTTCCCCTTCTTCTACAACTCTTCTACAATAAGGTTTGTTTACGCGCGTACATCATTACTAGCTGTCTATCCAATCTCTACATGTGGCTAGTTCGCCCTGTTTTGAACATATAAACTGGGCCTTGTCACAATAAATGTGGATTCCATTTTCTCTAATTTCTTCTATCGATTATATCTTACGATGTTCTAGAGTTTTATTCTCTTGTATACTGATTGCTCAATTTCTTTTAGATTTCTATTCCTTTCTCATTTTGCAGCAACCCTGGCAGCGAACATTTTGATATAAGTGGTTACAAGTGTATTTAGTACAAAGGGTTTCTCCAGGGCTCATCTTCATGCTGGATTTCCTCCCATATATAAATATCCATGGAAATGTTAAAAATAATACATAGAAGCTGGCCATGATGATAATTACTATGTGAAGAGATTTATAGTGGTTGGTAAGAAGCATGTAGAATACGAAGTCACTTCTAGAAATTTAATGGAAACTCTAGCATGTAATGGCTGCTTAAAAAATGTGGTACATAATTCAATGGTTTTCGTGTTTGTTATTCTTGAAACTACATGTTGGTTGACTCATGGGGGGCATAAACCATTGGAGTACTTCTATCTTTGAGATTGATAGTCGTTTAGAGCTTTACAAGGCCAATATCTTCCTACTTTTGACACTGCATAGAGCTCGAGATCTATTCAGGATTTGTACTACATTTGGATTTTAGCATTGTGTACCTTGAGAAACACTCGAAAATCATGCATTGCTTGTAACACAAGACTTTGAGTTGAGAATGCACCTAAACCAGGGGACATAGGGTAATCAGGTCACTTTTGCCAATAAATCCTCTAGCAAATGAGGTTATTGATAGAACATTTTTTGTTCTATAGCTGGTATCACCATGTTCAATTTATGTCGTCCATATGAATGTGTACTTTAGGAGTATGTAGGGATATATTTATTAAAGAAAAAATTTCAATATGCTTGAAGCATGACCTAATATGTTAATTAACAATTTCGTGTTCAACTACAAAAGAAAAATATATGGGTCTAAAACTTGATCTACTAAATGAAGGAACATCTTTGCTGATAGATAATTGTTTCTTGCAAATATGTTGCAGTAAAAATTTTAATTATCTAGAAAACTAAATTTCTTGGTTTTTTTTTTTTTTTTCTGTATGGTTTAAGAGATTACTTTGAACATTCTTGTTCTTTGTTAGGCATATTGATGTAGACATATTACTTTTCTTCCTTTTTAGTCCTCTTTTAATTTTCTGTAAAGCAAAGATGGAGAAAGTCCAAAATTGACTATGACTTATTGCCATTGGCAACAGGGTCTATCCACTCTGCCAGGGGGCCCCTAGCACTGCTAGGGCATTCATGTGGCCCTGGCGGATTAGCACGATCCTTGGCAACTTTATATAATTTACAATCATGTTACATGTACATTGTGATTGACATCAAGGTTTACACTATTACATATGGCTACATCTACACCATTGATTTTGACAACCATCACCTCACTGCCCAAATTTCTTCCACGTATGGGAGAATGTCAATGAAGTTATCAAGGAGAATGTACATCTAGTATTATTCATATCATTGATGCTCTCGTAGATTAAAATACCCTTTGAAGTATCAACTCTTATTTTCTTCAAACGTCACACCTTTCAGCTCAACAATGGCTAGGTATGGCACCACCACACACAGGGCAGCCACCACTTCGCCATCTCCTAGGACGATGAATATGAGGAATCGACTCAAAAATATTTTAACATCTTCAAATTCACGTCCTTTGATATCCCTTCTATCCCTGAATCAGCAGCAGTTAGAATCGTCAAGAACTTGGGAGAAATTCAGTTTCTACTATGCAATAGTTGTATGGACTGTTCTCTTCATAATCTTTATGCCACGGTGCAAGGTTTCATTGATCCTTCTGGTAGCCACGACAGAAGTGACCATTATATACTTTCTTATACTGCGTGTTTTGCCCAATTATGTTGTGCTTCATAAGGTCATTGACAAGTGAATTGTGTTGTGTCTACTGTTTATGATAACATCAATCAAGCTGATCTTTACTTATGCTTCCATTCATCTATTCATGACTCTTTCTGCAACTATGCCTATTGTTATACTTCATGCAATGTGAGCAAAAGAGATGATATGTGTCTGAATGAAGGGAAGGGTGCAGGGAAGTTAGTTCTACTTGTGGAAGGAAGAGTTAGTGATGCTGAGCCTGAGAATTTGGTTTAATGATGTGGGGGTCAAACTCCAACAATTTTTGTTTTCTTATAAAAAGGAAAATAATGAAACTTATTTTTGAGTCCCATTTTTTGTTCGAAATGTATTTTGGAATAGTATTTTGTTGGAGAATGTATGATTAAAAACTAGAAAAATGTTTTGAGTTGCGTGTAATATTATTTTATTGAAAAATGTGTGATTGAAAATAAAAGAGAGAAAAACGTATTTTAAAAATAATGGGTACCAAACAAGGGCTTAATGTGTCGATGATTTTTTTTTCTTCAATAAAAGAAAGGATGATATTGATTTAGCCACTCTCAACTATTATATTTGATAGATTTAGAAGATAGTAATGCTATATGTTACGTCTCGCCACCGAGGTTCCAGTCAAAGTGTCACGTCGCAGTCCACGTGAAAATGAAAGTCAACAAAGACCAATTGGTCAAATCAAACAAACGCTGAAGCTCATATGTCGAAGCATTGCTCGAATGGCTGAAACTGTAAGTTGAAGTGCTACATAAGAAATCAATGAAGAAGCCAAGCTCTTCACACGAAAAACCACCAATAGAAGCGCTCTCTAATAAAAGCGCTTAGTTCATCCGATGTCCTTGAAGTTGAAGTTCTGATGTAACGTTTGTAATAAAGAATGCCAGGTGTGTCGCTTAATGTATAAGGTGGCTGACCCATTGTCAATGTATTTATTGTATGGTATGCTTAATGATGTGAGGTTTCAGTCTAGGAGAAGAGGCCACGTGATTTTGATCTAACGGACATTACGTCGGCTAGAACACTATAAATATGTAGTATTTGTAAATGGTAAAGGACTTTTGGATCTTTGATCTGTGTGTTAGTCATTTGAAGATCGATTCTAATATACAAGAAAACACTCAAGACAAATACTCTTAAAATTTTTTTTTGCTTGTACTATATTTGTTAGTTTGATCCTAAATTACTTACACTTTATTGACGATTGTTTGTTAACGCAATCATCCTAGTCACTACTGCTAGTGCTCGAACACTTTTATCTTGCGCCTTAAAGCATCTCATGCGTTCCACGTGTTCTCATTCTCTCACCGACTATTCGGACAAAACGCACCGGAACTTGCTTTAGTTGGCGTGAATGAGCCTGATATCCGTTGTCCACGATTGCGTTACGTTTTTCGGGGTCAACACTATATGTACAATTGATGATGATCTCCATGCGATATGGCATTAAATGATAAAAATAATAAAGTAGGTCTCATATTCATACATTCAGGGATGTTTGATTCTTATTTTTCCTAAAATATATTTTTCTCTCTTCTTTTCAACTACACATATTTCATTAAAATAATATTACACACAAATAAAAAATTTTCCTTCTTTTTTAATCATACATTCTTCATCAGTCTACTATTTCAAAATATATTTATTAAAAATAATGGGCTCAAACACCCCCTCAATTGTCTTCACTTTGTACATATAACTATATTGTTTAGAACAATTTCAATTGATATATAAAACAATTTAGACTTTGTACATATAACACTTTTCTTTAAAAGAATTTCAATGAATAATAATGGAAAAGCTCCACAATTACATAAAAAAAATCAAGAATATCTTTAAACTAAATCACGTAAAAATCAAGAATATCTTTAAACTAACTCATTTTAATAAACATCAATTTAAAAAAAGAACTTTCAACTGTCCACTCAATGTTCATCAAGACTTGGGTTGCAGGGAAAAGTTTTATCAGAAAACATAGGGTGACCCTGACTATAGGCGGCATAGACAATCGCCTAAGGCCTCGTTTTGGTGAGGACTCCAAATTATATAAGATTAATTGAATGGTTGAAGAAAAACGAAAATTATAATTATGAAATTCTTTAAATTAAAATTATCTTATGCAAACACAAGAAGCTAATAAATTTTGAAAATATAAACATTTCAAAAAAATAAAAAAGAAAAAAATCATTTAAATGACATAAAATTCATCACATTTATTTATGTATTACGTAAATATATCATAGTCATTGCTTTCTTTATATATAGTTAATTTAATCATTTATCTTCCCAACCATCATTTTTCTGTTTCTTATCAAGAAACATGATGTCATTTTTCTCTCTAAAATTTATGGGCATAATTTTTTCTAATACTCTCATGGTGAGTCTTACACTTATTAAAGGAGTTGTTGCTACAGGTACTTGTATTCATTTATCTCTCTAGATTAGATTCTTGTATTTTATTTTATTTGTCCATTTTTTTAGTCTTTTAGTGTCATTGTATTGATTAATGTTTTAATTAAACTAATGCTTTTCTATGTGTAGTAGAGTTTAAATCTTGTATTTTTATCTTTCAACTTTCTTGATTATGTTTAATTATTTTTAAATCACACATTTTATAGGATCTACAATTTTTTAACCACACATTATATCAATTTTTATTCAAATTTGATAAAAATCTGATTTTAATATCTATTAGACTCCATTTTAATGGAAATTTGGGTGAAAATGAGTATTTGATAGTAATTTTAGGAGAATGTATAGTTAAAAAATAAGATTTTTTTTTTCGATTTATGTGTAATATTATTTTATGGGAGAATGTGTAATTGAAAATGAATTTTTTTTTAAAAAATAAAGAATAAACATAGACTAATTTTTCATAGGACCCTATATTTGAAGTAGATTTAAGTCCCTAAAATATAAGCGGCCTGAGAAAACACCTTGACCAGCATCCATATTAAAGCAATTCAATTAATTGAGAGGATTATTTAGTTTCAAAAGACTTTTTCCACGTCACCTAATTGAAAAAAAGTCACGCTACACTTGCAAAGAGGTGAGGTGGGGTGATGACAAAATTGGTTGACAAATGCCAAGTGTCCTACAGCAACCCTCCCCCTCCCCCCAATAGGGGGTGGGGTGACACTTGGTATTTTGTCAACCATTTTGTCATCCCATTTGTACAAATATCATTATCCATTAAAAAATTGTGATCTTCAAATCTTTTAGGAAAAATTGCATCTGGGATCCTTGCCCTTTTCAAAATGTGGAATGAGTCTCCAATTTCAAATTTTGGCAGCTCTACCCCACACATTCGAGAAATTATGCAATTGAATGACCTTTGGATATATTCATTAGCCTTTGGATGTATTCATTAGATGTGAATTGTGACATGTATTATGCACAACTTTCACATGATAAAAAGAGTACTTATTTTCTAAAACATTTGGGCTGCGTGGTTGTGGTTGGTGGCAGCAATAGTGGTGTGATTGCATTAGGGTGGTTCTATTTCATTGGGTAGTGATTGATGGGTGCTCGGGAAGTTGGAAAATTTTCTCTCTCTTCTTTTCTACTTCTTTCTTTTTGTTTGTTCTTTTAAATTATTTGACATGAGAAAAGGTGGAGAGAAAACTTTGCCCTACTAAAAATAGTCAAGTTCAATTCACGCATTGAACTGATGAATATTTGGACAGTTGTCTCTCAACTACTTATTTTTTCGGAAGTTTGAGATGACACTGCTAAAACTTGGAGGTTGGGTAACGTACGTTTTGAGAAGGTTAGGAACCCTAACTATAATTTTCTCATTCTTTTATCACCATCTCCTCCCAAATTGCATCCTTTTAGTTTTACTTATCCCCCACTTCCATCTTCCCACCCACCCCGCCTTTGTTCTAGCCTTCTAGAGATGTGTGTAAGGATTAAGGTAGTAGTGGTAAATAGAGTTGATGATGAGATAATTACAACAATATTAAGCCAATTGAGGGTGGAATAGACAAATTTAAAGACAACGTCGAATATTAAGAGCCAAAAATTCTAGAAATCTTAGTAATTTTTAAACTAGACGGTGGGTATAGAAAAGAACACAAGTACAACATATTTTTGGACAATCATATTTAACGAGTCTACACTCTGGTGGGAAAGTGAAACTTTTCTATTGGTATGGTCTCCCGGGCGTATAACTGATAAAATTTGGACTTTTTTGAAAAGTATTAAAGGAATTTTAAAACAATTCACCTTGAAGAAGTGTCTTCTTCCATTCCCCCATTTTACAGTCCTCAAGTTTCACTTACACTCGCTCATCCAGAACCCTACAATACAATCCCACAACAATGTTACTTCAACCCACAACCTCAAAACCCCCTCTTTACCTTCGCAGCCACCAAAATCATGTCTACTCAAATTCATTCCCTCCTGGGTTTCATCAGAATTCAACTTTTCCTCTTAAACAAGCTGTTGTTTTCACTACTATAACTCATAAAAATCCAGTCTTTATTACACGTTCTTCCATTTCACACGTCCACAGCTATGGAACGGTTGACTATGAGAAGAGGCCTGCGTTGACTTGGAATGCTATATACAAGAGAATATCTATGATGCAGAACCCACATATGGGTTCTACTTCTGTGCTGAATCAGGTGGAAAATGAGGGCAAAAATCTTACCAAATGGGAGCTTTGTCGAGTGGTTAAGGAGCTCAGGAAGTTTAGGCGTTACAAATATGCTCTTGAGGTAAATTTAATAAGGAAAATCCCACTAAAATTTCAGTTTGATTGTTAGTATTGACATCGTGGCTATTGTTGTGATTTCTGAAGGAAAGAAGAACCCAAAAAAGTCATTTGTGTGTTTGAGCCATATTATTTTGGAACAATGTATTTTGGAATAGTAGATTGACGGAAAATGTGTGGTTGAAAAAGAAGAAAATGTTATTAATTTGATGAAAAATATTATTTTATTGAAGAATATGTTGTTGAAAATGAGTAGAAGAACGAGAATGAAAAAAATAACGTGGCTCAACATTAACACGTGGCTCTTGGGGCCAATAAAAACAACACATTTTAAGTTCGAATCTTTGGTTGTAATTTGATGGTCTTCGGTGAAGGATAAAAGAAGAACCCCTTGGAAGTTTAACTCTTCAATACTAGTCCAATAATTTATATTTTTGTGGGTATTTACTAAATTTTCCAGCATTCTATTTAGTTACTGAATTATGTCCTTGGTCTTTATGAACATATGTGTTTCTTGTCATGGTTGGTGCAATTTGGTAGTAAAGAATATGTTGAATATGGAATGATAAATTTGGAATTTTATCCGAGTTTGATTGTGTTGACTCTTAGTTCAGAATTATTGCCTTCTATTTTAATCTTGGAGTATTTTTTAAATATCTTAGATTGCTTGTGAGCATCATCTAGAGTTTGGTGTGAAAAAGATTTGTTATCCGGGCATTAGCTCATATGGTAATATTTGACCGAAGGGGATTTAGTATGAAGTATATATTGAGAAGTAGGGCTATAAGTCTCAGATTTTCTTGTTTTTGATTGTCAAGGGATACAACACATTAGTTAGGCTTTAAAATTCAGTGGACATCTTCTTTGTTGTCTTAAAGTAGTAATATAGAGTTGAGAAAAGTGCTTCGGTATTTTGTATGTGTTTGGTTATGGAGTTTTATACTGTTAGATCAACTATCCGTGTGATATATGTACATTGTTTTGTATCTTGAAGAAAGATCTAAGATTGTTTCAGATTTATTTTATGATTATCTTTTAATTTTGAGTCATAAATCCTTTTTCTTTCCTTTCCTATTTGAGAATAGATTTAGTAAAAAGTGATTTTTTTTGGAAGAATGTGTGGTTAAAAAGAGGGAAATTTTTTGAAGTTGATGTGCAAAATTATTTTATTGGGCGAATGTGTAGTTGAAAATGAGTTTGTAGAAAAATGAGTTCTAAAGAATAGGGCTCAAATAGAGGCATATTTTGGTTCATGGATTGGCTTCTTGGCAATGGAACTGTAAGAACTAAGTTTAGGGTCTTCCTTAGGACACGATTACTAGCATATTTGGCTAAGCTTATAAAAGCACCTTTGTTTTGACATCATCATCTCACACACTGTCTAAAAATGATGCTTTTTAAGCACCCCTTTTAAGCTTTGCCAAACATGTTGTATATAATATATAGTGCTCCCAATTGGTTAAATTTACTGCATTGCTCTTATTGCTCTTTTCCTCTCTCTACGTTGGTCAAACTATATTACACCTTTACTATAGAATGATGTAATCACTATTTAACTGATCTCACCTAAGGCTTTTATAAAAGCCTCGAATCCCGCCCCTTTAGTGCCATTTGTGAGGCTTATATCTCGACCTAGTGAGGCTTATGCCACAAGGCTAAACCTCAAAATGACTTAGTTTTTACCCGTTTGTCTTGTATTTTCCGGACGTTCTATTATTAGCCTTAGTTTTCTGTCTATTTTCTTTTCTTTTAACAATTTATTTTATGTATATTTGCATGCTAAACTTTTAGTTTCATTAGTTTGTTATATTATGGATTTTTTAAGATGGTGAATGGTTTATTATGAGCATATTTTTGTACTTTTATATTCTTTTGAATTATTTATTAGTTTATCTGGAGGCTTACGCCTCGCCTCACAGAGGATAAACGTCTCGATACCTGATTAAGCCTTTTTAAACATTCGATAGGAAAATTGCTTAGTAGAGTGTGAACATTGAAAACTAACTGTTCAGACTGGATGTGGGCTTATAGGATTTGCGAACGTGAGTTGCTGGAGAGAGAAAGTTAAGGCTCAAGCTACACGTGTTGGGCAATTTAGTCAAAGTAGAGTCTCTATTTAGTCTAATGGTACGTGAGCACATAATTTTTAAATTATTAAACAACATTTAAGAATGCTCTATATATTTTCACTACGGATGAAGAATTAGATTAGATTTCAAGGAAGAATATTTATCACAACAGAAATGTGATATAAGAGGAAATATGTCCTTACTTTCTTCGTGAATTATCCTTATGACTTACTCTTGGGCCACCATATTATAATATGTTTTTACCATGTGTTGGAGTCGTACACATATTCCATGCCCTGTTTTGTTATTCATGTGGGATATGGTTACGACATGGTAGCTTAAAAGTTAGATCGACAAAAAACTGAAATACCTGGAACAATACTTAGCCTATGTTTGGCTCATATTTATAAACACTAGTCATTTTTTATCTACATATTTATGGGGAACCACTAATACTACCCACTTGTCCCCCTCTCATTTCTATTTATTTATAATACAAACCACTTATAAATACTTCCCAAAAATGCTTTTAGTTATGACGTATGGATCTTTCATTTTAGTGTCAGATGTTGAATAAATATAAAACTTGGACTTGTACCCATCTGAAACCCATACTTGAGTCTGATACCCTAATTTGTATACGAGAAATAGTTAAGCGGTCTTGCACTTATATTGGCTGTAGCCAACCATTCATTAGAATATAATGCACCTTCGAGTTTGAGTGTACAAGTGTTGTGGTTTATTATACAAACTCCTTGAGAAGAGAGGGTGATCTTATTTTTCGATGTCAATCCGAAAAGGAAGAGCACGTTAAGAAAATAGAGGGAGAATATATATCAGCTCTATGCATTTGATATATCTATGCATGTAAAATTCTGTTTCTTTATTCTTTTGTTTGTTGGATGCAATGATGTTTTAAGCAATCTCAAATGGCTCATGCACGCATGCACGCACGCGCGCGCACACACACAGCCATACATATTAATGTTAATTTATTAGAGATGTTGATGTCGAATGGAATGAGACAACTAAAAAACTGAGGATATGATGAGAAATAGGGAAATAATAGGCTGCAAAAATATATAAACTAAGTGAACGATAGAGCATTACAATCATACAATGGAAGGAACACTTTTAGAGGCCTTAGACATCACTGCTATGGCTGGCTTTCCTCACAAACCTGATCGCAAATTTAGTAGCTGAAAATATCCCTCTTTGTTTTCTATCTCGAAATAGAAGCTTACAATCAAATTTGTAGGATTTTAGGGCTATCAAATACATCCTCTTGATGTTTAATACTTTTGTAATTGGTTGATCAGATTTTTATTTCAATTCCAGTTACTGAGTCTTTTCTACTGCTGCTTCCCTTTTCTTATCTTTCCATTTGATTACCATGAACCTCCTGTATACTCTACAGGTGTATGAATGGATGAATAATAGAGGAGAGAAATATAGAATAACCTCCAGTGACACTGCTATTCAGCTGGATCTGATTGCCAAGGTGCATGACATTTCAAATGCCGAAGAATACTTCATGAAGTTGCCAGATGCCTTGAAGGATAAAAGAATATATGGTGCTCTTTTGAATGCCTATGTGCGTGCTGGGATAAGGGAAAAAGCTGAATCCTTAATTGGTAAAATGAGAAATAGAGGCTATGCTAGTCATGCGCTTCCATTCAATGTGATGATGACACTTTATATGAACCTTAAAGATTATGAAAGAGTAGAGTCACTAATATCGGAGATGATGGAGAAAAACATATCATTAGATATTTATTCCTACAACATTTGGTTATCATCTCGTGGCTCTCAAGGATCTTTGGAAAAACTGGAACAAGCATTTGAACAAATGCAACTCGACACCACCATCAATCCCAACTGGACTACCTTCAGCACGATGGCTACCATGTACATTAAGTTGGGGCAGTTGGAAAAAGCGGAAGACTGCTTGAAGAAGATTGAGACTAGAATAACGGGTCGAGATCGAATCCCTTATCATTATCTCATGAGTCTCTATGGTAGTCTTGGTATCAAAGAGGAGGTGCATCGGGTATGGAACATTTACAAAGCTACATTTACCACTATTCCAAATTTGAGCTATCATGCTATGATTTCGTCTCTGGTTAGATTGGATGACATTGAGGGGGCTGAAAAGATCTATGATGAATGGCTTTCGGTGAAATCAGTTTATGACCCCAGAATAGGAAACCTTCTATTGAGTTATTATGTCAGGAAAGGTCTTTCTGAAAAAGCCAAGATATTCTTTGATCAAATGATTGAAGCAGGAGGAAAACCAAGTAGTGTAACATGGGAGATTCTTTCAGAACATCACATCAAAACCAGGAGGATTTCTGATGCTGTGTCTTGCTTAAAGAATGCTGTTTCAGCTGGAGGTTCAAAGGGCTGGAAACCTAAACCCGTAAATATCTCATCCATTCTCAAGATCTCCGAGCAAGAAGCTGATATGGCAATTAAGGATGACTTACTGGAAGTCTTGAAGCAAGTTGGGTGTCTTGATGATGAAGTTTATATGTCATACATTCCCCTAACTAATGGGACATATACAGGCAGTGATTCAGCATTAGAGGATGGTCGAAATGATAGTGATGATAATGATGGAGCTAATGTACTTCTCAGTCAATTCCAGGAAAGCTCGTGAGAAGTGTTTCACCACTCTTGTACAGAGGCAATAAATACTTGCTTTACTAAGAGTGGATATTTGCTATCCTCTTTTGAGATGGTACATAAATCTATTTTTGCATAGTTACAGGTTTATATTAATGTGAGAAGCTTTATTTGTTTAGCCCCTCCGACAAATTTCTATCGATAATTCTTGAAAATACTGAATCCAATGCTTTAATTGTTATGAGAAATGTTTTTATCATCCCCTGCCATAATAATATCTTGGGGGGCCTGGATGATCCGGTACTTTTCTTGCTTTGTCTGGCTGATGCCAAATAAGATAAGATTGAGAGGGTTTTGGAATTACTACAATAGTAATGAATTTTGATACAGTTGCATACAAAATGGAAAGAAAATTGCATGGGCTGTATTTGAGGCTGCATAGGTTGCTGATCTCTGGAATTGTGATGACATCCTCGTCCTTCTAAGTTTTGCTTTAATAGCATATTTGGTTGTATTGTTATCCTATTGTCATTCAAGAGTTAGATTTTTCAGACATGGAGTATTAGTGAATAAAATTGTCGTCAAGAGCTCCAAATCTATGGTTAAAGATGTTTGCCGGTGTCATCAGTTCTCGTCTGTCTGTGAAATTTTATTCACTTTAGTAGCAATAGTGTGCTTTTACGTAATGGGAACCGCTCTCAATGATCCGGTACTTGCAATGCTGGCTTCTCTTCCATCATGTGACCAACTTCCTTGATCTTCCAGCAGCTTCAAAAATATAATAGTCCATTTCTGAGTATTAGGTAGCCCTACATGGGAACTTCCTTGCTGGAAATTAAAAAACTCTTTAGATGTAAAGTATTTTTATGGTCATAGATACTTTATAGTCCATCATATATAAATTTGGTGTTGATAACTATTGCCTAGTCTACATAAAGATCAAACTTCAAATTACTCAGCCACTACTCTTGTCTTTCAGCGATCGAGCAGCCTCATGTTTGTTGAGTAGGGAGGACAATGTTTTTAGCTCTAAAAGTCAATCGTGTTGAGAATTAAAAACTATAATTCTATTTTACTGAGAGCAATAAATTAGCAGAAAGATTTAAAGACAAATTTATAAAGTTTGATCTGCGTACTGATTCCTCGGAGTTTCAATAAAGCTCCACAACTTAACACATCAACGATCTTTATAATTCATAATTGAAGTGGGTGACATGCATCTAGAAAACAAAAATTGTTGCAGCATGCAGCGGGTCACAAATGGATTTGGGGCGGTGAATGCGGCCAGCAACTGGTTCTTTTTGTGTTTCTCATGATCTCTTCAATCTTAAAATGTACAAGAAAATATGAACAGCTTAGACAAGTTACTTAGGACATGTTTTTTGCTTTTGTTTCACACTAATTACAACAAAACATGCTTGCAGCTTGTCAATTTTATTTGTTTCCCTTTTTTTTAACTACTAGATTTCTTTTTGAACTTATTGAAATGTTTTTTTTCCCAACTCACGCATGCAAACACACTTTTTAACTGCCAAGTCAATGCAATAAACGGTGTTTAGATGGGACTTATTTTGTTGCACTACTCGTGATCATGAAATATTTACGGTCGGCGAAAGATTTTTTTCAGTAAATATTATAAATTACACAATGAGAGTATATGTCCAAAAAATCTGTTAAAATGTTTTGTGTCACACATAATTTAGATTTTCATTAAAAATTGTTATATATTTGCTTATTATGAACTCATAATTCCTACAAACCAATTGCATCCTGCTGTATAATCAGTGACTACAGAACCCCATAAATTAAACCTTAAAATTGAGTTGGCCTAAATAATTCAATATGTGCACTCAAGAAGTGAAAACAATCCTATTTTATGTTAATTCTTTTAGCTTCTTTTACTTTCCTGATTTTCTTTCTTTTAGTTTTAGATTGTATAAAAATATTGTCAATATTGTCGAAGACTTAAACGTTACAACAAAATAAGAGAAATAAACGTGTTCATGTATAATTCTCGTGATATGTCTACTTAAGCCGAACCCGTTTAATAAACGTGATTGTACAACTCTTGCTATATCAAAAGATTAGTCCTCAAGTAATCTTAAACTCTAATAAACGTGAATGTACAATTCTCGCGATACAAGGAATCTATTCCAAAAAGTGTCCACTCAAGCCAAATTGAAATTGAAATATAAGATGCATAAATCAGTCTATCTAGGCATTATTAAAAATTTGAATTGATTTGGCAACAAATCTAGTCAATGATCTCAACACGCACACCAGACAACTCACAAATATGATGTCCCTTTTGGAACTCTATTTGGCAACATCATTATATTATGGCTGGAAAAAAAGAGCAGCAAATCATGTAATAATGCATTGATGTTGCCAAACAAATGCTAGGCCTAATACTAATTATGCATATTATAAAAAAAATAAAAAATAAAAAAAAAATTTAGGTGGGATTCACAACTCACATTCACTATTTAACATGTAATCACATGATTAGTATATGCTACCTGCACTTCCTCTTGTTTATCACTTTAATATCAAAAGAATAAGTAATCAAGATTTCAAGTCCTTGATAATCAATTATTTTCCACTTTTTACAGCTTAAGTTCAAATTAAAGAATTGTAAATTCTAACAAAGTCCCAAAAATTAGAGTCAAAAGAGCACCAAAACACCCTTAGTGGAATATGGAGAATGGACAGCTGACCAGAGTTTGCATTCCTACTAATTGAAGCACTGTAATCTATGTCTAAACTTTTTGAACTAGATTGCACTTTCCCTAAGGATTTAGAAAAAAAATTGTATTGAAGAGTTTTTTCTAAACGGCTTAAACTTTTAAAAGAGTTATTCAATTTGTATCGGGCAAATAAATGTTCTAAATTCAAGTCTTCTTGTCGTTCATTTATAAAACTGTAGATATGTCAAGTGTTTGGTGAAAATAATGACCTCGACTTGCACTAAAGGGCACCTTAAAAATTAAATTTAAATGATGTAATAGTGGGAATATTCCAAATCCGACAAGACATCCTAGCCATGTTCCAAATACCACAACACCTTTTACTTTTCCAAACTAAATGACCACTTTAGATACAGGTTGTTAGACAGATACATGCACAAAAAGTAAAAAAGAAGTGCCTTATATGTTCCAACATGACAAGTTACAACGCATTCATCACTCTTCCAAGATTCAAACAAAAGATGGCTGACTTCGAGAGCCCAACAGAAATTCCTAAATTCATCACCTTCCTCTCTTCTCTCCTTCAACGTGTAGCAGAGTCGAACGACATTAACCAGAGCCTCCAATCCCAGAAACTCTCAGTCTTCCATGGCCTAACCAGGCCCAGTATTTCCATTCAGAGCTATATGGAAAGAATTTTCAAGTATGCAAACTGTAGCCCCTCTTGCTACGTTGTTGCCTATGTTTATCTTGATCGGTTTACCCAGCGCCAACCTACTCTTTCAATCAATTCTTTCAGTGTTCATAGGCTGCTAATCACTAGTGTCATGGTTGCTGTAAAATTCATGGATGATGTGTAAGTTTCTCCACCCCCCCCCAAAAAAAAAAAAAAGAAAGTTATTGCATTGTTTATTTGTGAATATTGGATCGATTCCTGAATTATGAGTGATGGGTTGATTTTTCCAAAGACTTCTGAATTCTCCAAAAGTTAATAAAATACCGGCATCTAAACTTTTTAGATATATTATAATGAATACTAAATTGGACCATAATTCTAAAACTTTTAGTTGAATATATTCCAAAAGTTTTGTATAGAATGAGAATCTAATGGAACTTCACCTTTTTGTGTATGGACTTGAAAAATACAGGTATTACAATAATGCTTGCTATGCTAATGTTGGAGGAATCAGTACAACTGAGATGAACTTTCTTGAAGTGGATTTTTTATTTGGATTGGGATTCCACTTGAATGTGACTCCCACCACTTTTTACAAATATTGTTCTTACTTAGAGAAAGAAATGATGATGCTTCAGCCACAGATAAATATGTCAGAATCCTCCTTATATATGGGAATTTCTTCAAAGCTTCACTTATCTTTCATTGAAGATGAATCATCCCATCATCAACAGCAGCAACTTGCTGTTTGAGATCAATGCATTTCTTGTTGAAGGTAGTTAAGATAATTTGACCTATGAAACAGCCAATTAAAAATTGTGATTGTATTCGACGTTATAACATGCTACGAAGTATTTGCAACAAATATCTGAAGTTTCTTTTTGTTATATGGATGATTCGAGCCGCGAGGATCGTGATTGGGAATTGTTTGACGAAGAGGCGAAATTGAATCAACTTGACAAAGGGGCTGCTATTCAAAATCTCAATGAAACACTGTATTTCTTATCTCATGTCTGCTTTTCGTGAAAGACGGGACAATACATCATATTAGACTTTTACTTCTTTTTTTTAATCGGATGTTTTGTTGTGTCCATCTTACCAAACCAATCATATTGTTTCTAGAAATTTTGATCATAGGTCATTACAGTCTTGTATGTCCTAAACTAATTTTTTAATGCATCAATTACACTTGGGTTTAGTGCTAAAGAGTACTAAAGCTGAGACCTTGAAAAATACGAGTCTGCAATGGTTTTTTCTAGATTACTATACGTGAAGATATAAATAATAAATCACACAGGCGTTTAAAGCAGAATACTTGCTGCGTGATAAATTCTTTAAATCTCCAATTTGACGGTTTCTTGAATTTGCCTTGAAACCTTGAGTTTTCTTTATATCCTCCAAGTTCAGACTGGACCTGATGAGTGGGCACCGAGATATGACCAAGAATCCTAAAATAAGAACCTACTTCAAGAACACAAGATTAATTAGTTCTTGAAGATCAAGAAAACTTGTTTTCAAAAATTCTAAAACTTCAAGTCTTTAAATAGATTTTAGTAAGTCTTGTTTCCTTATTCAAAAAAGCCTAGGTTGTTTTTATATCTTGGAATTAAAATATAATGATTTGAACTACTCTTCTTAAAAAAGTTGACTTTTTAAAATTGAACCCAAAATCTTTATACCATGAACATGTACATCTTAACCTAGTGTCGCGATATCCAAATTCCTTGGACTTTTTATCAAGACACATTCCAAGTGCAGAATGAAATAAAAATCCAGTGTATAGTATTCATCCAATTATAACAAGCTGACAATTCATAGCATGCTCCTCATAGAATGAAATAGCACAATGAAATTAAAATATTGTGCATTGTACTATTCAATATTACTTGCAAAATGAAACATGGCATTAGGCTCGGTAGTTGGTAAGCCGAACAAACACTATTTGGAAGACATTTTCATTTTATCCTTCTTCAAGAACTGAATGACAAAAGGCAAAGCAGCAGTACACGAAATACATCGAAATCTGACGGATTCATCAGGGGCAATGGCAAAAAATGGCCGATGCATAAGTTGCAAACATAAACAAAGTAGAATCCCACATTTCAAAATAGAGAGGGAATCCATAAGTAAGCGATATAAGAATATGGCTGTTGAAAGAGCCAGAGCATTGGCTATCAAGAAAACATTGAATGCTTGTTTTTGGTCTGCATATATTGCATGCCCCATCGTTTGTCCACTGTGGCTGTCCTGCCAAATGCCACCAGGAGGGTTGACTCCGGCCTGAAAAGTCACTGCTGGTATAGCGCCGCCACATCAGTAGAACGTTCCTGGCATCAGTTGGAGACTCTCTGTCTTCTTCGTATCGAAACATAAACCAAAGTCCTGGCTGGGGACTTCCACTCGGGCTAACCTTTTTTCTGATGCAATGGTACTCAACAAACTTATAATAATCTTGATAAGAGGCTAGGCCCTTTTTAGTGATCTGACAAACTTAAGCTTAATCTTGCAGTGTTCATGACATTAGATTTTAATTTGTACCGACTAAATCATTAAATTACTTGTTACGCGTCTTCCAACGAAGCTCTAAGCATGGCCAAGTGGTAGCTACACTGTAAGTGATCCTAGGCCCACACTCCATATTATTTTCCCCATGTGGTAATTTGGCCGACCCCCTATGGGGAGCTGAGCCCTTATGGATGGGTGAGATAGGTGTAAATGTAATACCTTAGATTCAATCAACTTTGGNATATATATATATATATATATTGATGCATTTTTATGGTTTAATTAACTTTCAATCATATTAAATAATAGTGTGTAGATTCAAATCTTAGTAATTTGTCAATCACAAGGAGTTGTGATTGTGAGATACAAATTACATATGATTAAATCTTAAATCATCTATGATCGTAGGTAATAACTAGGTATAGATATCATTATTACGAATAAATCATCACGTGTGGCATTTTTTATTTGTGATGTAAGTAGCTGATTTCACAAGCTAAAATGTGGTGACATTTAAATGAATACGTGAATGTTTTGTTATAGAACAAAACATTGGAAACCTCTTGAGGAGGTTTCACATGGATAACTATTTGAGTGTCAGTGGTTAATCTCTAACGTTCGGTAGTGGAATTGGTTATTCGAGTTGAGGTCATCATAGTGCCTTATATGAGGAGAGTCATACTTTTATGATATTTGATGATGGTCTACTAAGGGTCGCTAATACGGTATTATTTTGGCATGTCGAGAATCATATGAAGGTTGTAAATGATCAATACATGATTCATCATTTTTAGATAGTAAGAGATTATAATCTACACTTCATTCAGTGAAGTTGATAACTAAATTTTTTGTCAAGGTGTACTCATAAATCGAAAAAGAGTTTTCGACTTATATTGACTTAATAGTGGGATGAAAAATATGATCGATAATTGAGATTGACACATATTTATACCTTGTAATTGATTGGA
>CAIGRB010125825.1:0-38358 GCA_903798255.1 Fraxinus quadrangulata | reverse complement strand
AAAAAAATAAGAAAAGAGATCAAGAACCAAAACGCAAAGATTGAGATTTCACTTGAACTATGTTATAACATAGTTATTCTCTCCATGCAGTCGTTTGGTGTGATGCAGGGATTTTCGGAGCTGAACATGGTTGAACTATGCTATAGCATTGAAATGTACTATGCGCGTAGCATAGTGTATTTTCGGAGGAAAAATTTAGGTTTCCTTATTTGATTTCAACTCATATGAAAACAATTCTTAAAATGTCTTTTAAAGACACAGGGTCATCTAAAAGTAGTTATCACACATTATAACATATTCTAAGAGATTTTGAGAGCATAGAAGGAGGCAATAAACACAAAGATCGATTCCAAAATAAGAAGATTCAAGTAAAGATTTATTTAGGTGATGTCGATTTTCTTTTGTTTTCTTCTTCATAATATATTAGAATAGATTTTTTTTTGTGCTAAAGAATGATGAACCATGTAATATAAATTTTTAATCTTTAATTTTACATACTTTACATTAAAAACACGATTTTGAATATTGAATTATTTATATGATTTTATTTTCTCCACAATTATTGTGCACGGTAGTTGTGTTAATATGGTGGCCTATTTTATATATTCGAAAGAGGAAAAATATGTTCTACATATATAAATTGTCGTAGGATCCGATAGGGGGATAGAAATATACCACTATACTTTATGTGAATCTTTAAATGTTCATAAAAATTCATTCACTCTTGTATATTCGCATCCATCATAGAAACATAATCGGATCATTTATAAAAGTAGGTTTAACATTACTAGATAGAAATTGTTAAATTAAATAGGAACATTGATTCGTCAAAATTCAATCGTGTCGCCAAAGTGTAGAACTAATGTTTAAAATGATTATTAACTGGGAATTCGAGATCCTAGTACATTTGTCATTTATTAAACACATTAATTTATATTTAATTTAGTTAATTTACTCATAATTGCATAAGTATATTATTTTAGTTGTAATTTTATCACAAATAAATACATCACATTATTCTTATTTTGGTTAAGGCCGCAATAATTAAAATTGAACTAATCAATCTCTGTGGGATGATACTTGAACTCAAAATCCACTATTATTTATTAACGAATCGTACACTTACGGTGATTTTAATTCGAAATGTATTTTCGTGAACAATAACTAATTATTGATTTATTAATCAAAATTATATTATTCTTATGATGATAGGAAATCCAAAAGTGGTCTCTTTTGATCGGAATGATGGCCAATCATTTTTATAAGGTACAACATCCAGTGGATAGATTTTTTATTTTTATTTTTTGTTTGTGATGAACTTTTCGGTAGTGTGAATTGTTTGAAAATTTGTTATATTGGATAGCTTTGAATTTATTTTCTACAAATACTCTATTTTTTAGTCAAAAATCTACTTGCATCTAGTTATCCAATTTAGGATTTTTCTTTGTTTACTCAAACTTGAATTTTGTTTTATGATATCTATTGATTAATAGACATGTTTTTCTTCTTATTGTTACAATTGTACAATGTGTGAATGTTAGTTTTCAGGATGAAGAAATCCTAATGCCACATTTTCGCCTGCAAGAAATTTATATACGAGCTGTCAATCTAAAAAGTAGTTTGGTGCTTATTGAAATTTGCATTTTGCTCACTTAAACATTGTATAAGAGAAAAAATCATCAAAATCTAAAATTGGATTCTCTCGAATTCCGAATGCTCATATTCTCATAGTTTTTAACCCTTACAAGTTTGGTTCAATACACATCTCCATAGAATATTTAAAAACTTATGAGTTATTAATTTTATTGATTATAGTTATACCTGTAATTTACATTCACTTAGTATCGTTACCTTTAATTCATAGGAAAATCTATTTTTTTTTTTTTTTACTAAATTATGACTACTAATCATTAAGAAAACTCTTAAATACATAGCATCCTAACTTTTTTCTTTTCTTTGACACAAAACTATAGTTAAAAATTAATTGCCTAAATCGTTTAATTGCATAATCAAATAGTTAAAGTTTATGTCCCATCCCACAATTTTTTGTCAAAATATTTTGATATTTTAAAATTTTGAAGGCATTTTAAAAGTTTTTTTGTCAATTATAATGATAGAACATTAGTCATATTATAATACCCTGTAGATTTTAAATTTTAACGTCATCATGTTAAAATAATGTTATACGATATACTTAAAATTGTAAGTATCATTATTACTTATTAAAGTTATATTATATATAAATATTACTAAAAATATTAACATTATTAAAACTAAAAGATTTTTAAATTTGACATGTTTAAATTATAATTCTTTTGTCGTATCATACATATGTAAAACATGTTTAGAAAAATAGATTTTGGTTTTAACTTCTTACCAATCATTTTTATATTTTTTTTATCATTATCTCAGTTTCACAAGATTATTAGAAAATAGGTGTATGTTTCCAATGATAGAGGATCTAATTAGATCGAATCGAATCGAAACGAATCAAATATGTTTACTTGAATTTTAGGCAAACCAAACCAAAGACTAAATGTGTCACTACTTTCGATAAATTAAATGAGGTATAACTTTTTATATTTTGTGATTTTGGATATATTTAATAAATATAATTATGCATCGATTTTTGTGTTCTAATATTCACATGTTTACATATTTTACTTTTTAAATTTAATTTGACGTATTTATATTCAAACTGACCCAATAAGAATTTTTTACGTTAAAGTAAGAATTTTATAATGTATTTGAAATTGTCATTTACAATAAAACAGAAAAGACAAAAATATTGAATTTTAAGTACACCAGTTGTTTGTAGAAGTGGTAGAATTTAGAAATTGTTTGACATGCTTGCTTATTGTCAATTCAATTTAATATTTGATACTTGATACTTTTAGTTCTTCATTCTCAAGATGTGTTCTTCTTTATAATTTCATTTCATATTTGATTATCCTTTTTTATCATTTGTGTAAAATTTAAATATAAATCAATTTTACAAAGAGGAGTTCTTAAGTACATTGTTGTCAAATGGTATCTCACCATATATATGTTATTCTTGAAAACAAATTGTCCAGTTATGTTCTTAAGGAATGTGGACCCATCCACAGTCTCAAAATTATAGGATGTTGACAAAAAAAAATATTGTTTATAAAGAAATGTTATTTTAATAAAAATATCACATTTTAATTTATTCAACCTTTCACATAATATACATAATCTATTATATATTAAATATCATATCAAGTAAGAATAATTTTTTGGTTGATTTTAACTCTACTACAATTCATTATTTTAATAATACCTTATTTTTCATTTTTCAATATGTAATAAATATTACAAAATCCTTGTCATGTATGAATTTCGTGTTAGTAATTCTCAATTAATTAATATTCGCATTAATTTAGACTCAATGAATCTTGACTTGATAAATCTTGATTTACATGAATTTAGAGTTATTATAGATGAATTTATTTCTTTTCATGTATCTTGAAATTTTGATAGGATTTTAAATTCATGTATTAGCAATTAATTCTTATGTACCAAATTTAATATAAAAAGGTTGCTTATTTGTAGTATTTCATCATCACAAAAAACTTGAATCATAGAAGTTGAGTTTTAAGCGTACAATTTTCTTCTCTTAAATTTCTATCCTAATTTTTTTCTTTACTTCTCTTGAGACTCATCAAATTGGTATCACATATTACTTTTACAACATTTATAAAATATTTCAGAATAACGTGTGATAAGTCTATTTTTATACACTTATTCAGGTTCTAAAATATGAATATTTCTTAGTTTTTTTAATGAAATTATACTCTAATTTATTGTACAATGCGTTTATTAGATATAACTCGATGAATGGAAGTGAAATTGAAAGAAATAAGCGAAAATAACTAAAAAGACAAGATTCAAAGTTTGAGGATTAAAGTGTAAATACTCAAACGTTATGTCGAGGCTCACGATGAAGATTCGAGAATGCTAGGTGGTCAATTTGATGTAATAAGAAGTAAAACATGAGTGAAATATGATCAAAATATTTTCACAAATCAATTTTCAACCGTACAAGTATGTTCCAGATTTTTAGTCATAGATTGGGACGTATTTTTAACATAGTAAACATTCGAATCAAAAAATATTTTCTCTAATAAAGTTGTATCCATTTGAATTATCTTTCCAACGTACTTTGAATTACCTTATTCGGATATCGAATAAGAAAGTTATGATAAAAATACTTAAACGTGTTTTAGATTTTGACCACATAGTAAAATCTGCTAATTTAGTATAAAACGTAAAGATACTTATACTAGTTAATATGGTCTTTACATGGATTTTTAGAGCATAATTGCATTTAACTGTGATTGATTCACATAGAGATATGAAATTGAATTAGTTAAATAGACTTAATATGAACTCGAGATGGGTAAATTGAATACTTTAGAAAAATTCGACCAAACACTATAATAATAATGAATCTTGATTGACGAGTTAAAGGGAATTTATAAGTAAAATTGTAAGTCGTAGCATCCACATTCATACTTTTAAAACCCAAATTCAGTAAATTGTGTACGTTATAATTTAGTTTAGTTATAGTAATTTAAACACCAATCACAAACCTTATTATTTGTTTTCAATCAAATTAAAGTTAGATAGTAGTCTCATGAGAACAATATCCAAACTACTATATTACTTTTCACAATTCGTACACTTGTTTGATATGAAATCGACAACAAGATTTTGACTCCGTTGTTGGAGACTATTTTTATTTAATATTAGTTTAAATTATTTCTTACTTTTGTTTGATTTTTTTTCTTTATCAATAGATCTACTTGTTTTTCTTTACTCCATTGACACGTAATGACAAGAAGCAAGGTCAAAAATTTACAATGACTAATCCCGACTTAAATGATGGTGATATGCTATTTGGAGAATTCATCTTCAGACAATAACTTAAAAAAAAAGGGATACAATCAATATATCGTATTGATAAGGATGGCTGGTCGAAGTGATTAAATATCAAATCTATTATTTATGGGGAGATTCGACCGACGTGTGGATATTGTGGTCAATAGAATTACACTAAAAATTGTTTGTTATTTGGAACTCCAGGGGAAGTAATGAAAGCTATCTTCGAGGGTCCATATGAAGAACAAGATGATGACAGTGCAATAGTTATGAGAGATATCATCATACAAAAATATAAAAGAATTGAAGATCAAGTAATTCCAAATGAGCCAAATAACATGCCAATTGAAAATTTCTTCATTATTCAACCCGAGGAACTAACTAAAGAAGAAGAACATGTAGAAACGAATAGATTAATTACGAATGAGCCAAATGAATTAGTAGCATTCAAAGAAGATGAGATTAGCATGCAAATCTTCAAATTTATTGATTTTTTGATTAAAGTCGATTAGGAAAATTAAATATTCTTAGTTGAGTTCGAATTGGGCAATTTAGACAAGTCATATCGTATTCAAAAAGGTAAAGTACAAATTTTAAGGACTTATGAAATATGAAACAAAGTCAAATTGAGTAAGTTAAGCATGACATCCAAAACCATATTCAAACTACCATGAAGCACTTGTGCAAAAATCGAACTTGAGATTATAAATCAAGAGATTATTTGGAGGCATCCCAATTTTTTTACCCTTTTATTTATTATGCATTTTGTATTTACATTGCATACATTCTATTAAGATACATTAGTTTTAGGCATGTTTTTTTTTCCCAATAAAGAGGGTCATCATATTAATATTAAGCCTATTAAAAGAAAATCATATATTTGAGTCAAAAGCAGTAGAAAATATATATGGCACATTTTTCAAAGATTCAGGGACGTAAAAAAAATGGTTATCGCACATGCCATATTATTGCTGTTAAACTACTTCTTAATTCTTATATTTGTTTTCTTTCATTTTTCAAAAGTACATAGATATCAAGCATGAGGTAGCTTAGAAAAGCATTGAATGAAATCATCCAACAAGTCACCTTAAATATCAGACAAAAAAATTGGAGAATACATTCTTCCTTTCTTTCCCACTCCTATATATACTATACTAGACTTTAAGATATTGAGGATAATGTCTACTTTAAGTTTAAGGATGGAAAATATTGAGTTTTTAGTTTTTGTGTGTTTGTTGCTTTATTAATATGCCAAAAAAATTTTTTTTTTGAAAATTGAAAATAAAATAAAATAAATCTTTCTTGTTTATTGTATGCTTGTGTGGATTTGGCAGCTTTGATTGCAATGATGAATCTATTTAAAATTATGTATTGATTTATGAACTGTGGATATGTTACATGCTTAGATTAATTGATTCTTATTCATGTAAAACTCGATACTATTCCCGCACATGAATTAAGTTTAGCATTATAAAGTAATGGGTGGATTCATATGCTTGATAGGCTGTAATAGTAGAACTTAGATGATAAACCTAAAAGTTATTACAATATACATCATTCAACAAAATTTAGATTTGTTTGGATGTGATTTTACTATTGTAGGAGATATGAATATGAATGGGGAATCTCGTGTGTGTAAATTCTTGGGTGAATTATCTAAAGTCAGTACAGTAAAAATTAGGCGAATATCTTAAATTAGGGGTCAATTTTTGAGAATGAGTGTTTAATAAGTGGCATTGCATTAATCATGGAAAAAAGGGAGGAAGAATAAAGAAAAAAAGAAAAGAAAAGAGAGGAAAAAAAATTATCTCGATGTGAAACGTCTTTTTGTAGCTTTTATGATTTGAGTGATTAAGCCTGCAAATGCATCTAAAAACCTAGTGCCCTATGATTGTTTGACTTGAGAGTCATAACAAGAGTAATTAAAAAGTTTAATGGAGAGAAATCTGCGCATAAGATAAGAAAAAAATAATTATGTATGTATGTACTACATGCCTTGATTAAGTCCCAAACGTTTTGAGAAAATTAGATTTTTAACAAGGGATTATTATTCTAGGTGAGTCTTGGAGGTTGAAGTAATCAAAATTTGGAAAATCCTTGTTTGTTAAAGTATTGACATGTAATTAGTGAGATCTATCTAAATTAAAGAGGGTGTGGAATAAGTATAAAGAGTCAACCTTATAGAACATACTGGGAACAACGTAAAAATAACAATGTTGGAGGTGTGTGAATTTTACGAGTGATGAAAATGTAAATTTGACCATCGAGGTTTGAGAATTGGAACAACTCATGAAGTATAATATTTTGCTTAATTCTTCACACACACACACACACACACATACACACCAGTTTTACATTGGAGAAATTTATATTGATTTTGGTAATGTAACTTTGAAGTTGTTTATATATTTAATATCATGATTTCAATTCTGAGGCATAACGACAAGGCATCTAACCAAAAATCTCTTTGCATGTTTGTGTGTTTATTAAGTAGGTTATGAATTTTTTTATGTCAAACAAATGTTTAAATTTAAGGGTGTTTGATAAATGCAATTTATACACTTATTTAGGCTCTAAAATATGGATATTTCGTAGTTCTTTAATGAAATTATTGCCTAATTTATTGTATAATGAGTTTATTATGTGAAACTCAATGAATGTGAGTGGAATTGGAAGAAAGAACCGAAAATTGACAAAAATGGGAAGATTCAAAGTTTGAGGACTAAAGTATAAATACTCAAAAATTGTATCGAGCCTCATGATGAAGACTCGAGAATGTTAGGGGGTCAATTGGATGCAATTAGAAGTAAAAAAGAGTGAATTATGATCAAAATATTTTCACAAATCAATTTTTTAACCACACGAGTATGTACCAATTTTTTAGGCGGAGATTGATACCCATTTTTGACATGGTAAATGTTTGAATTAAAAAAATCTATCTTTAGTAAAGCCATGTCCTTTTGAGTTATCTTTTTAACGCATTTTGAATCGCCTTAATTGAATTTCAGAAGAGAAAGTTATGACAAAATACTAAAGAATGCACAGAGTTGGAGCAACATGTGGCGCCAAGCATCGAGACGCCCACTCTCGGGAAAAAAAAGTGGATTCACAATGCTACATTTGTAGCAGCATGTGGCGCCGAGCATCAAGGTGCCCACTCTAGGGAAAAAAGAGCAGGTTCACGGTGCCACTACGCCGCTTGTTGTCAAATAGGGTTTTCGAGTACAATTTATTTTTTTAAAAGTCTAATTAAATTAAAACTCTTTCAAAAGTCGAAGAAAATATAAATACAACTCTAGAGAACACAATTTGGGGAGAGAAAAAAAAAACATTATCATTAGGACCGGAGAGCAAAAGTTAAGGTTTGAAGACTTTTGAAATTGAAGAAGAGTCTTGGTGCAAGATCTAATTTTTTCTATAATCAAGATTTCAAAATTCGATTATGATCTCTCTACCTTTTGTTTTTCTTTCATTATTATGGGTAACTAATTTCTTTGTTAGGGCAAACAATGCAATCTATGTGTGTGTGTGTGTGCGCGCTATGAAACTAATGGAGCTTAAATTTTTGGTACGTACAAAGCAAGTAATTAACTATACTTTGGCCATATTTGGTATTGATTAAAATCAATATTTTAATTCAACTAAATGTTAACAATTAATTTTTACCACATATTTTATGAGTCCCACAACTTTTCAACCACATATTTAATCAAGTTTTACCAAAAATCTGATTTTAACCCTATCAAACAAGGGCTTAACATATGTCTACAAATTAATAAATCATTAACAATAGTGATATTCTTCTTTCTCTCAACAAGAAAGTCAATCACAATTCATGAACGAGGTCGGGTTTTAGTTGATGAAAACCAACTCTTTTATATCAAGGGTGTAAAGAATGAAGTAAAAAATGATCCATTTTAAGTACAACATCATATTCATGTTGGATCCATCGTTTTTGTTCACAAAAATGTATCTCGAATAAAAATTACTGCAAGTGTACGGTTCGTAACAAGTAATAAAGTGGAATCTAGAGTTTCGAATATCGTCCCAATGGATTTATTTAGTTCAATTTCACTATCTTGACCTTAACTGAAACAAGAATATAACACATTTATGTTGTGGTGAAAATTTTGATTAAACTAATTTACGAATATGAATATGATTCAACTAAATGAACTAGGATGCAAAACAATGCTTAAAAATGAGTCGTTAAATTTAATGAATAGAAGGTGCACTAGGATTACGAATCACCATGCAATAATCTCTTTTAATCCAAATTCTACAAATTGACAACATGGATGAAGTTTTGAAGAATCAATGTTCTTATTCTATCCAATAATCTCTCTCGAATAATAGTTGACCTTACTCTCATATACGATCCAACTATATCCCTATGACGAATACAAATATGTAAGAATGCAAGAATTTCTGTGACCACTAAGAGATTCATGTAAGGAAGCGGTATATCTCTATCCCCTATCGGACCCTACGATGATTTATACCATATCGAATCTATTTTCCTTCTCTCAAATGCATGAAATATGCCACTTGATTCACACAATCATTTGCGATATAATTGTGGAGAAAAATAATTGTATATAAATCATTCAAATTCAAACAATATGTTTTAATGTCAAAATTGTAAAATTGAGAATTTTAAGATCACATCACATGGTTCATTATTCTCCTAGTACAGAAATATCTAGCCTAACATGGAAAAAAAATAATACAACCCAAATAATTGAATAAATGACATCACCAAATTAAAATTTTGCTTGAAATCCCGTCAATCTTGTGTTTTTCTTCATTTTCTTGGTTCAAGATCTCCTTTAATGTGTGTTCTAGGGTTGCTTTCTCTCTTGGAATGCCCCCCTCATATTTGAAGGCTCTCGACTTTTATATTCATCCCAAAATTCATTTCCTAAAGTGTTTGAGCGGAATAAGGAAACTAGAATTTTCGCATTAAAAACCTACCATGCGACCGCATGGTTATGAGGTATGTGACATCATGATTCATCTAAATGAGGCCTTTTGGTTCCCTGCATGGTCCTATGCGACCGCATGGAAGTTCTACCATGTGGCCGCATGATAGAGATAAACTTCCACATGTGTCGTTTTAGTCCTCGACCTTATTTTCTTTCATTTTAACCTTTTTTTTCCATTCTCCTTCTTCTAATATCCCTTGTACTAATCAAATTAGGACTTAGCTCGTATACATTCTCAATTCGTACTTCGAGTCATTTTTTGGCTATTTACACTTTGGTCCCTAAACTTTTATTTTCTTCCATTTTGGTCCTTTTTTGTATCTTTTCTCTTGAATTTTGCCATATCCGTCAATATAGTGCTAAAAATGAAATTAAGTAGAATTAAGCCATATTAAAATACTTTTGTCAATAATTAGTCATGTTATGTGACAAAATAAGTATTGAAAAACACACTTATCAAATTTTCCAAATTTAAACTATTGTTTGTCCTCAAACAAGATAATGACTTCATTCTACACAAAACATGGTTTGATAATCTGTTGTGTCTCAAGATTGGCATTCATCAATCAGCACAAGAAACATTTTCATAAGTACACAATTTAAAATCAGCATTTACATGTTGAATGTAAAACTCAATGTGTGTGTGTGAGAACTCATGCAAACATATTAAATTCATGATTGGTTTATTTCCAACTTGCAGTAGTCATGTATTTCATTTCTTTGCTTAAGAGATACACCCCCCAAAATTATTCTTTTCACTCTATTTTTCACGAGGCGTGTTCTAAAGTTGATCTCATTTACAGCTACTTCTTACCCTCTCTTAGTTTGGATGGATCGTACTATCAAAAGTTCACACTCCAACAAGTAGAGACTCTCCCATTTTTTTTATTACTTCATCCTTTAAGATTAAAATGAGTTACTTGTCTCATATTAAAGATGTAGCTCTATCAACCGAATGTCTTGGGGCTTAATCAAGTATTTGGTACTTTTTTTTTATTGAAACATTTCCTCCTCATTTGTTTTCTATATAACCCCTATAGTGAGTTTTACGTCGATAACACCCAAGTCATATGACCATAGGGTAATATGTTTTAAACTCTTGCAGGCTTATTCACTCGCGTTATACACACCCGAGAAGATATTTATTTATTCTTTTCATTCATACATAGACTAACGCTATGCTCTTTATCTTTTAGACATTCAGCCTCTAAAACATGCCTCTAATTTAAGACTTTCACCTCATCTTCATCTCATTGGTTTAAGGTAATTCACACAAGAGAATTACATGCACGGAACCTCTACTCATCTCAATGTTCCACTACAACAGCTTAACCACCTCCAGACTATTCTAAAAATGGACCATGTTTTAGCACAAAAGAGGTTATTTGGGTTTGTTTACTATGTTTGACTCTTTTCTATTTAATGAATCCAATCATCAACTTAATGTGTAATACATGAGTGTCGTGCGTGGATTAGGTCAAGTTTCACATAAATAGTTATTGGTTAATCTAATTATGCACTATATCCACAGTTCCTAGAACATTCTATTCCAATATTCACATCATTACCGGCAAAGCTATCAAACACACACAAGCACACAAAACTCTAATAAACTGCTATAAATTAATAAATAAAAACTGAAAGTAACTAAATGAAAACTGTGTAATTTTTTTTACTCGACACTCACACAGGAGGCTGTAAATTAAACATAGCTATTGATGAAATATAACTAGTGCAACAGAAATTATGCTATCCCCAAACTGAAACATAACGTTGTCTTCAATGTTGAACTATAGTAGAAAATAAACTTAAGCAAGCATACTTGAGGGGCAATAACAATTTAAAAGCACAAAAAGAGGGTAACTGGCACTCCCCTGATCAATATGGAGGTGGTTGTGAAAAACTGGGACCCAAAGTGCTGTCTCCAGGTGGTGGAGGTAGTCGTGCCAAAATCTGGTGCATCATCTCGGATTGCTGAGATATTTCTAATTGAAGATCTCGAATAATAGTAGTCTGTTCTCACACTTATGTCTCAATGATCTCCAGCCGATCCCATGTTTCATTAGCCCACAACTGTATCTCGTCCATCCGACCGACATACATGCTCAATCACCCATTCACCGTCTCAATTTCCCTTCGAACGGCTAGGGATTCCCTACTTACAGTAGAGGCAAAGGTCTCGAATCTCTGCAAGTCATTTCGCATCACCTGCATGTTAATGCTCATGACCGCAAAGGCCTGCTGAAGACTCTAAATGTCCCGATTGGAGCCGGCCATGGTAGCAAACATCTATCTTAACAACTATGTATCAACGTCCAGCAGTGGTGGCGGTGCTTGAGGCATCTTGACATCGACAACCTCCTACCCTTGTATAGCCTACTGCTATTGTTTCTGTTCCCTCGCTAACTTTTCCCTGTGATTCGTCCTACCACTCTCCTGCACCTCCAATGTGTTGTACTTTATGAATGTGCTTGGTTTCTCAGGTAGTTCCCCCAATGGTATAGTGATGCTCGATATCTTACAGATGCCACAAATCAAACTTGAAAATATCAAAGAGCTGTGGCGGTCACCCAAACTCCCAGTGCGTATATCTGTTTGTAGATAAACGTTGCTATCAATCTTTTGTCCCCTAACCAGATGATAGAGAAAATCGGCTTTGAGATTCAGAAATGTGCTCCAAGATAGCTGGTAATAATCATGGATGATCTCGGGTGAAAACATAATGCATTTGCCTTGCACCCATGTCTCGTGCTGATGCTGTGATCAGGATGTGTCAATCTCACTATTAAAGTTGGCATATAATTCCCGGGCTAGACTTTCATAAATAGGGTGCTGTCTCTCTACCAATTTTTCCCACCCGTAGTTCTGAACTAATGTGATTAATTTAAAACCCGAAAAGTCATCAAGTTTCACCGGTCTCTCGAGATTTATTGCTCAATGGGAGATGATGTCGGAGTATTTTACATGAGCCTCGCTATTCAAAAATAGCCTCACACCCCCTTCAGGTGTCTGTGTGCGGGTCGTCCCCAAAGTAGATCAACATTTTCCTTTCCCTTGGAAGTGCGTTTAGGAGGCATTTTGCAACACAATACGTGGTACAAAAATTAATGTGAAGGTGCTTGAAGATGATATAGGAATAGGGGCACCAAATCCTTAAACGTATGTTAAAGTAGGCACGCCACGTGCGTAGTCAAATGTGTCATATAATCGACCAAACAAAGTATCAACGATGTAACGATGCCATGCTCGGCAAAATATATCATCAAGGATAGATACGAAATGAAAACTGTCAACATGTAGCTCAAAAACCTCATAGCATTGCAAAAAGATGAAAATTGTTGCATGTAAAACCATGTTCGACTAAGCAGATTCACCTCCAGACATTGTCTGGAAAAAAAATTTCCGAGCAACCTCTGGGCATATGAAAGAGGGTATATTAGTCTAAGATATATTCAAAATTGAGATCAAACGGACATCATATGGATTAGAAAATTGATGGTCGAAGTAAGGGACGTGAGGTGCCTTGTCGCAGCCATGGTATGCCTATGTCATTTCCATTGTGATTTTGGTGTGTGCAAAGATATTTGGCAAGGAACATTAAGACAAAAAGCAATCTAAAATGCATATTGACAATGTCAAATTCAAAAAGAATCCTAATTCCACACAGATTGTGACTTTTTTCATTGAACACGTTGGAAGCAAGGTTGTGTTTTAAGGATTTCTCAATTCCTTGGTCATATCGCAAGCCAAAAAAATTTCAATACAACTCAATAATAAATAAACCATAATTACCTAATGCCCATCTCCTCAATTAAGTATTCACATAAGCATATATGAAAGAGGAAAATTTGAAACTTAGGGTAAGAATAAATTGTTGACATACCTTATTTGGAAGAGTTGGGGAGATAAATGAGATGTGAGGGATGATTTGTGAGTGTGTTGGGTGCGTGAGTGAGTGAGTGTGGTTTGTGTTGATGTGGGGGTGGTGTGCATGAGGAAGTGTGGTCTGTGGTGATGTGGTGATGATGTGTGTAACGCCCCGAAATTTATTTCTTTTTTTTTTTTTCCTTAAACAAATAGATTTCAAGTGTTACTAAATATACTTTTCTAATTTAAGAGAAAACTCTTTTTGTTTTTTTTGTTTTTAATTTGAAATTTAATCGATATGTCGATAATGATAAACCAACAGCCTGAGTAAAAATTTCACATTAAATAAGATCTTAAAAATACTACGATTTCAAACCATCAATACAAATTTAACATAAAATGTCAAATGTTCAGGAAAAAAACTGTTAAATAATGTGCACAAAGCTTAACATAAAAATATTCTTCAAATAAAATTTGAAAATTATCATTTCTAGAAAAAAAATTACTTGGCGACTCCATAAGCATCACTCAGTCAACCTTCCATGCGTCCACACGATCCGTTCTAATCTAAAAGGTTATTGTAAGAGTGAGCATTTTGAAATGCTCAGTAAAAATATGTGCATATTCTTATTTAACTTGATATAAATAAAAAGTGGCATAGTGTACCGACATTTCTTAGATTTAGAGCAAATTGGTTGCGATATCTAATAGCTCAAGGAATTTCTTAAGAATTCCTGTATTCCGTAGGATTTACATATTCGACCTAACTGTCCATCCCGTAGGATTTAACATAGAAATCTAGAGTATTTCGTGCCAAAAATTTATATAAACAACAAGAAATAAGAATCTATCACTTTGCACTAATGTATTCTTACCTCAAATGATATGAAAAATTCTGAAAAGATGAGTTGAGATGATAAACAAAAATGAACCAAGTGTGGGTTTGAAAAATGGAAAATGACGTTAAAACAATTCTTACTCATATAAAATTTTCACAGTAACTCAATCAAACGTTTCATGTTAAATCTTTGAAAGCAAACGCATTTCACATTTACTAATCATTTATAAAGTTAATTAACTTAGTTATTGTTAAAATTAAAAGGATAATTATGTTTAATTAATTATAATGTATTGCACCTTTTCAATTTCCCAAATAATCAACGTACATAAAATATTATAACAACAAAAATTTTCTTTCTATCACAATAAATTCGGATATAACTAGCCCAAAAGTATTTCTTCTTGAACTCAATTTATGTTATTTTATATGAGCTACAAAATGAATATAATATCGATATATTTTTCTCAACTTCTAAAATACTTAAATATTTGACCCCACATAAAAGTTACGATAAATTCAAATAAAATATATGCACAAGGCAATAAATCATTATGCATTTAGGTGGGTTAAATTTATCATATTAACATTGGACTTTTGTATGACGATAATGTTAGACATGGACTATTCCACTTGCTAAGTGACCACCATAAATTTTTAGGCCAATGTGAAAGTGGGGAATAAAATTTGGGGTGTTACATCACTTCCCCCTTAAAATAATTGCGTCCTCAAAATTACCTTATTTAGTCGAAAAGCTCTGAATACTTGGCTTTTATTTCCTCTTCTTTCTCCCAAGCAACCTCTTCGATTCCATGATTTTTCTATCGAAATCAAGGCAATTTTTTTATTCCTTAATGCATGTATTTTTCTTTTGATAATCTCCAAAGAAGCCTCTTCATACGTTAGATCTTTCTATACTTCCAATGGTTTATAGCTTATCACATGCCCGGGATCATGCACGTACTTTCTAAGCATAAACTTTAAAGGCAATGTGAATAAACTTTAAAATATACTTGACTTCGTGAAAACTCGTTCTTTAAAATATATGGGATCATGTAGTGGGTAAAGGCAATGTGAATTGACTTTAAAATATAGTTGACAATGTGAAAACTCGTTTTTTCGTTTATTTGCACGAACAACTTGATTTTCGACCCTCAATGCAACATGGCATTCTAACGCCCTCACTACTTGTCAAAACACATTTGAAACAACTAGGTGTGCATGTATACCATGAACCTAACTCCAAAAACATTTTATAACTTGAAAACACCCGTTGATTCCGAAAAGTACAATCTTGATCTTTTGGCCTCGAAATGCGCGACTTTCGCATCAAATCAACGAAATACCATTCCAACACCCCCAAACTCATTCACAACACATTTAAAACCAAATGAGGTCATGCATAGACTCTTAATGAACTCTAGGGATGATGAGCAACATAATATGCCTAAAATTTTCTAAAACATAAAAAAAATCCTAATCTAATGCATAAAACGAAATAAGTAAAAGGGAAGAGTATGTTGAGTTGCCACCCAATCAGTGCTAGTCTATAGCTCGACTGTATAGTGTTTGATTCATTCTGGTGTGTTAAGGTGAACGGTGGATTTTTCCTTAGTGAATTCACAGCTCCAATAGTGTTTCAGCCGTTATCCATTAACTGTGAAGTTCTCTTTTCTTTCATGTGGATCTCAATAGCGCCGTATAGAAGTACATTTGTAATAGTGTATGGACCCGATCACCTTGACCTCAATTTTTCAGGGAAGACCTTGAGTATAGAATTATATAAAACCACTTTCTACCCCACTTCAAACTCTCGCCTCTAAATATGCATATCGTGCCACCTCTTGGTACGCTCCTTATAGAATTTTGCATTTTCACTTTCAATTAGAATTCATCCAATTCATTTAGTTGAAGCAACCACTTTTCACCTGCTGCCTTCAAATCAAAGTTTAAATTCTTGACTGTCCAATATGTTCGGTGTTCCAACTCAACTGACAAATGACATGTTTTCCCAAAAACCAACCAGTATGGAGACATACCTACAGGTATTTTGAATGCTGTCATGTAAGCCCATAGTACGTCATCAAATTTCTTAGACCACTCTTTCATAGACTATTACCTCTAGTATCTTTTTCAACTCCCTATTAGAGATTTCAACTTGACCGCTGGTTTAAGGATGATATGGAGTTGCTACATGATGTCGGATGCCATATTTAGCCAATAATGACTCCAAATGACGGTTGCAAAAGTGTTTGCCCCCATCACTGATTATAGCCCGATAAGTGTCATAACGGGTGAAAATATACTTCTTTAAGAATACAATCACCACTTTAGCATAGTTGGTTGGCAATGCTACTACTTCTACTCATTTGGAGACATAATCAACAGCAACCAGTATGTATTAATTTGAGAAGGATGGTGGGAACGGTCCTATGAAGGGAAGTCCCCATACATCAAAACGTTCCACTTCAAGGACACTGTTTAAAAGCATCTCATTCATTCTTGAAATATTACCTGTGCGTTGACACTGATCACACCTCTTTAGAAATTCAAAAGCATCCTAAAATATTGATGGCCAATAGAACCCAGATTGTAGAATTTTTGTTGCTGTTTAGATGCCCCAAAATGCCCTGCATAAGCAGACGAATAATATTGTTCAAGTATATGCGGTATTTCTTCCTCGGGAATACATCGTCGGATAATCTGATCAGCTCCTCGACGATAGAGAATAGGATCTTCGTAAAAGTAATAATTTAGCTTAGAGAAAAATTTCTTCTGTTGATGACTTGAATAATCTGGTGGATGAATGGATTTAACCAAATAGTTCACAATGTTAGCATAACAAGGCGTAACTTTCACATTAAATATTTGCTCGTCTGGAAAAACCTCGTTAATTTCCACTGACTCATCTTGAGTTCTCCGTTCAGTGGAGATAAGCCACATTTTTAGTTCCCTTTTTATCCCTAATTTCCAAATGAAACTCTTACAGTAGTAGAACCCAACAGATCAATCTCAGCTTGGCATCCTTCTTTGTCAAATATTTCAATGTTGCATGGTTGGTATAGACTATGACCTTTGATCCAACAAGATAAGATCGAAATTTATGAAAGACATAAACTATAGCCACGAGTTCTTTCTCGGTAGTAGCATAATTGAGCTATGCACCATTCAACATTTTGCTCGAATAGTAGATTATATGAAAAAACATTCCTACTCACTGCCCATACTACGTAGTTACTGGCGTCGCACATTAGTTCAAATGGCAGACTCCAATCCGTTGCTATGATGACAGGTGCTGAAATAAGCTTCTCCTTTAAAGTGTTAAAGGCCACTAAGCACTCCGCAGAGAATTCAAAAGGCACATCCTTAACTAGTAAATTGTAGAGATGCTTTGCAATCTGTGCAAAATCTTTGATAAAGCGTCAATAGAATCCGGCATACCAAAGAAAACTTCGAACTCCCTTAACTACTGTAGGCGGAGGTAGTTTTTCAATAACCTAGATCTTTACTTTATCAACCTTGATCCCCTTAGCTGAAATGAGATGTCCCAATACTATCCCCTCTTGCACCATAAAATGACATTTTTTCCAGTTTAATACCAAGTTTGTCTTCTTACATCGCTGTAGTACCAAACTCGAATGCTCTAAACATTCATCAAAGGACGAATAGAAAGCAAAGAATTCATCCATAAAGATCTCTATGAATTTTTCCACCATGTTTGAGAAGATGGCCATCATGCACCGCTGAAAGGTAGCGAAAGCATTGCATAGACTGAACAGCATCCTACGGTAGCCAATGGTTCCGTACGGACAAGTAAACGTAGTCTTCTCCTGATCATCTGGTGCTATTGAAATCTAATTATATCCAGAATAACCATTGAGGAAGCAGTAATCTGAATGACCAGCCAACATTTCCAACATCTAATAAACGAAAGAGAGTCGAAAGTGATCATTTCGAGTAGCAGTATTGAGTTTGTGGTAGTCAATGCAAACTCTCTATCCTATAATAGTCCTAGTGGGTATCAATTCAATCTTTTCATTCTCAACCACTGTAATGTCCCCTTTTTCGGTGCAACCTGAACTGGACTGACCCTAGTACTGTCTGAGATAGGATAAATTATTCCTGTATCCAAGAGTTTAATCACCTCTACTCTAACCACTTCCTTCATATTTGGGTTAAGTCTCCGCTGCCCATCAACGCTCGGTTTGAAGTTTTCCTCCATGAGAATCTTGTGCATGCAAAGTGAAGAGCTGATCCCTTTTACATCGGCAATAGACCACCCAATTGCTGTCTGATTTTCTCTTAGCACCCTAAGCAATTTCTCTTCCTCCATCTTGCTAATTAAGTGCGAAATTATGATCGGAAGTGTAGATGATTCCCCTAAGTGAGCATAACAAAGATGGGTAGTAGTTGTTTGAGCTCTAACTTCGGTGGTTGCTGAATTGATGGTAATGGTTTTGATGGACCGGTTCCTAGCTCCTCAAAATTTTTCTTTCACACATATGGCGGATTTGTTTCCAAATTTTGCACAGACCTCTATCTTTGTAGAGTCGGTGTAAATGGATTGAGAATGCATGATACATACTTCATAAGTATCAGATGGATGTTGTAATTGAAAGGTGTCATAAACTGCACTATCAACCACGTCGATCTAAAAATAGCTATCTGAATCATAGGATATTTCATAACTTTGAACGCATTAAAACAAGCATGTTCCTCCTCTAATATTAGAATCACTGTAGCCAGAAATGGTCGACCAAATATGAGTGGCACACCATTGTCCTCTTCTATGTCCAGAATGAGGAAATCTGCTTGTAATATGAGCTTCTCAAATTTTACCAAAACATCTTCGATGATTCCACGTGGATGAGTAAGTGATCAATCAGCTAGCTACAGAGTCAATATGGTTGGTTTAGCTTCCCAAATCTAAGTTTTTTAAAAATAGAAAGTGGTATTAGATTAATACTGGCACCCAAATCACATAAAACTTTATCAAAGTAATAATTTTCAATAGTGTAGGGCACAGTAAAACTCTTCGGATCTTTTAGTTTTGGAGGAAGCTTTTTCTGAATTCTCGCGCTGCATTCCTCTGTCAACATTACCATTTCATGCTCATCTAGCTTATGTTTGTTGATTAAGATGTCCTTTAAAAATTTAGCATAGTTGGGTATCTGTGTGAGTGCTTTAGCCAACGAGACATTGATATGAAACTTCTTGAAAACCTCCAAAAATTTCATATACTGCTAATCCATCTTCTGCTTTTTCAACCTTTGGGAAAATGAAATTGGGGGTTCATATGGATTTGTGGATGTGGTTGCTTTAGTTCGCGGTATCTTGGAAGTCTCTTTTGTAGTTGTTTCCTTAAGTTGGTCACTCTTCTCATCATGATCTTCATCAGAAGGCGATACTGTTTCTTTATTTGCACTGGGTCTCTTCACATGTATTTCTGGTAAGTGAACCCCGCTTCTTGTAGTGATGTCTTGGACACGTTCTCTAGGATTTACTTTAGTGTTACTCAACAGTGTACCTAGAACTTTTCTTATCATAGAAAGTGCTAATTACCCCACATGTGCTCCAAGTTCTTAATTGCAACCCCCTAATTGTGGGGTTGTTTTGGTCTTCCTAATAAATTGATTGTTTGTTTTTATGTATTTGTCGATTTTCTCCATTAATTTGACAAACATCTCTTCCAATTGGGGTTTCTTCTTGTGCTGATACTATCCATGCGACCTATTGTGATTTTGATTTTGATTTCTTTTCCCAAAAAAATTTGGATGATTTCACCACCCAAGATTGGAAGTGTCAGAATGTGGGTTATTTTGCTAATTTTGACCCCATTGCACGTACTCCATTTGCTCCATTCCCAGTGAAAGAATTGGGCACTCAGCTAAGCTGTGTTCTATCCCCACACTCTTCACAATTCGGCTTCCTTGCTTGTGTTACACTTGTAGGTTGTGATATACTGTCCACTTTGTGAAATAGGGAATCATTTTTGGCAGACTCTGGTTGATTTCTTTGTACCCATACGCTCAGAAGACTACATAGCTAAAGTGTTAGCCATTTTCTCAAACAATTCTCATGCTCCATCAATAGTTCTTGTGATTATGGAGCCATTTGACGATGAATCAACCATATTCCTAAAAGAACGAAGCAGCTATGTATAGAAAAATCTGATCTGTATCTTTTTGTCGAATCCATGTTGAGGACATTTTCGAAACATGTTTTTAAACTTATTCTAAGCCTCATCAAATGACTCAGATTCACTCTGACTGAATATTGATATTTCGTACCTCAATCTTGCTGCTTTGGCTGGTGAGAATAATTTAGAATTTGTGAGCCAAATCGTTCCACGTAGTTATCCTTGCCATAGGAAGTGAATCCAACCATTCAAATGCCTTATCCCGTAGAGTGTGTGGGAACAACCTTAGCCTAATAGCATCTTCTGATATTCCTTAGTACATGAAGTGTTGACATATATCCAAGAATCGGGATATATGTATGTACGGATTCTCTTTAGCCAACTCGTAGAACTGGTGCTCGTTTTGGAAGAGTTGGATGACATTAGTCTTCAGTTGAAAGTTTGGTTGTTCGAATGGGGAGTACACAATACTGGATTGATTTTGAATGATGAACGGTGATAAGAAATCCCCAAGTAATGTGTTCCTGTCATCTTCTTTCTCTATCTTGGCTGGAACTGTAGGATTCCTTATTGGGTCAATTTGTTGATTAGCCATTGGTATTTGTTCTTGGTCTTCTTGCTGTGCTGTTCTAGTTATCCTTTGCCACGATGAAAGGTTCATTCAATTTCCAAACCAGCTGGAAACAGTTCACCTCCAAGCACAATACTTAAAGAAATGGCAACAATAGCACTTAGATCAACCCAAGGAGAAAGACTAAATAAAATAAAATAAAATAAAACAAAATGAAACACGTAAAATAAAAATTTAAGATAAATTCGAATTAGTGTCAAAGTAAATAAAATTAAACTAATACTCAATCCCCCGGCAGTGGCGCTAAAAATTTGTTCACGAAAATATAACTCGAGTAAAAACTACCACAAGTGTACGGTTTGTAACAAATAATAAAGTGGAATCTAGAGTTCCGAATATCCTCCCAAGGGATTGATTTAGTTCAATTTCATTATCTTGACCTTAACCGAAACAAGAAAATAACACATTTATGTTGTGGTGGAAATTTTGATTAAACTAATTTACGAATGTGAATATGACTCAACTAAATGAACTAGGATGTAAAACAATGCTTGAAAACAAGTTGCTAAATTTAATGAATGAAATGTGCACTAGGATCACGAATCCCCATGCATTAATCTCTATTAATCCAAATTCTACAAATTCACAACATGGTTGAAGTTTTGAAGAATCAATGTTCCTATTTTTTCCAAAAATCTCTCTCGAGTAATATTGAAACTACTCTCATATACGATTCGACTATAGCTCTATGACGAATGCAAATATATAAGAATGTATGGATTTCTGTAAACACTTAGAGATTTACGTAAGGCATAGAAGTATATCTCTATCCCATATCGGACTCTACGATGATTTATACCTTGTCGAGCATATTTCCCTTCTCTCGAATGCATGAAATATATTACCAGATTTACACATTCATTTGAGCATATAATTGTGGAAAAAAATAATTATATATAAATCATTCAAATTCAAACGCGTTTTAATGTCAAAATTGTAAAATCAGGAATTAAAAGATCACCTCACATGGCTTATCGTTCTCTTAGTACAGAAATATCCAGCCTAACATGGAGAAATAATAAAAACACAAATAATTGAAGAAACGACATCACCTAATTAAAAGTTTGCTTGAAATCCCGTCAATTTTGTGTTTTTCTTCGTCTTCTTGGCTCAAGATCTCGTTTCAATGTGTGTTCTAGGATTATTTTATCTCTTGGAATGCCTTCCCCCTCGTATTTGACGGCCCTCAGCTTTTATATCCATCCTAAGATCCGTTTCCTAAAGTGTTTGAGCGGAATAAGGAAATCAGAATTTTCGCGTCAAAAACCTACCATGCCGCATGGTTATGAGCCATGCGACCGCATGGTTCATCCAGATGAGGCCTTTTGTTTCCCTAATGGTCCTGTACAATAGAATGGAAGTTCTACCATGTGGCCGCATGGTCGATATAAACTTCTCTATGTGTCATTTTAGTCATCGACCTTATTTTCTTTCATTTTAACCTATTTTTTTCCATTCTCTTTCTTCGACATCCCTTGTACTAATCAAATTAGGACTTAGTTGATATACATTCTCAAGTCGTGCTTCGGGTCATCTTTCGAATATTTGCACTTTAGTCCCTGAACTTTCGTTTCTTTTCGTTTTGGTCCTTTTTCGTATCTTTTCTTTTGAGTTCTGCCATATCCATCAATATAGTGCTACAAAATGAAAATAAGTAGAATGAAGCTATATTAAAACACTTTTGTCAACAATTAGTCATGTTATATGACAAAATAATTGTTAAAAACGCACTTATCAGTCTTCATCTAGGGAAGTACAAGAAAAGAAAGCAATAAAGGAAAGGCAATGCAATTGCCCATATTGACGAAACACGTGATCTTCTAGCACATCATCAAGTATTCACCACGGTAAAGAAAGATCTTGTAGTGCAGCATCAAGTAATTACAACAATAAAGAGAATGCTTTTCGAGTCCTCGAATACTTTAGTTAACACATAACCTAACATGTCTTCGAGTTGATACGCTACTAATAAATATTTCTGTACTATTTGAACTCTCTCTATCTCGTTTTCAAATGTACCCATTCAAGTTTACTAAATAAGTAACACATTTTTTCATCTTCAAACGTACCCTTCAAGTCTATTAATAGGTAACACAATATAGTCGCCCGACGTGCAACGCTCGTCCACCTCACTAGTTTTCCAATAAATGTAAATCTAACAATTGAATTTAGAATAATGTTATCTAACACTAGTGATATTAAATCATCAGTATAAATGATGACACTTGATAGATTAAATTAAATTAATCATATGACAATACATTTTAGTAAATCTATCATCTACTGTCATACAATTCTTACTTAAACTCGTGTTTGACAAAGTGTTGCTGAAACATTACTCTTGAATTTAAAAACCACATTTTCAGAACCGTTTGCCATGTAGGATCCGTCATTAAAAGGTCAAAAACTCAATTGGTCACTTAACATATAGGTGGTTTTCAATTTGGTAACTCAATTTTAATTTGTTCCAAACTAGTCATCCAACTTTAATTTCCGCTTCACATTGATCACTAAAAAATAATTTGTTTGTAAATCAGTCATTAAATTTTAAGTTTTGTTCACATTAGTCTCTATAATAATCTCCACTTTTCGAAAAATTGTTTTAAATTTGAAACGTTAAATGACTAATATGTTCAATATTTGAGAGCAGACTCCTTTGAACACTTACAGGTTTGATACTAACTCGATTGCTAAATTCCATGTAGCCTTAGGTAGCGATCAATGTGAAAAAAATATATTATAGTTCGGTTGCTAATGTGATAGATGTAATATCTCAAAGTTTGAATCACTAAAAAGAGGTTTATTTTTTATTTTTATTTTTTTGGGAAAAATGAGTTTTGGAATAGTGGTTGTTTGGAAAATATGTGACAAAAAAATAAGAAAAAGTTTTTAATATACGTGCAAAATATTTTATAATTAGAATGTGTAGTTGACAATGAGCTTGAGAAAAAAATTTAAATGATTTTCAAACAGGGGCTTAATTTAAATAAATTATAGCTGGACAACTAAATTGAAATATGCCTATAAATACAATAACCAATTGGATCACTTTTTACTCGTTAAGTTCATGTTTGGTTTAATTAAAAAGTTGATAAAAATGTAAATTAAAGTCAACAATTACTTTTAATTACATATTTTATGGGACATCAACTTTTCAATCACATTCATCAACTTTAATCAAAGTTTACTAAAAAATTAATATTTTTTTTTTTAGCAAAACCAAATAGGGCTAAAACAATAAGTGAATTGATGTTGTGGAGGTAAAACAAGTAGAAAATTTAAGTGATTAGATTTAAACAATTCAAAGATCAAGATAAAACTTAGCGCATGTTTGAGCTTCATTTTTTGTTAAAAATATATTTTAGAATAATATTTTGTTGAAGAATATATTATTAAAATGAAAATAAAAATTTGGGTTTGCGTGTAATATTATTTTATTTAAGAATATGTAAGTAAAAATAAAGAGAAAAATATATTTTAAAAATAATTGGTACCGAACAAGGACTTAATTATAAATTAGATGACCAAGCATGTTTTTTACCATCACTCCCTCATTCGGGAAAAAAAAAAAAAGAAAAAAAGAAAGAGAGCCTAAGAACAAGATCCGGATTGGCTGCGGAGAGTCCATATTGGCGAGTAGGGGTCAAGCTTTTTTCCCGTGCTAGTTATTTGCCACGTGTACATTTATTTTGACAGCAAACCATACGACAATTCCCTAATTAATTTAGTTATACAATTATTTCCCCAACCAACTACTTAATATTTCAGCAGCACCTATTTAAACGCCCTAATTACAACAACCATCCAAACCTAACTTTTCCTTGACAAGTGGTCAATGTTGACCTAATCTATCTAATCCTTGATGTTAGTTTTCTTCTATATAGTTCGAGATAAAATATTTTCAAAAAATTTATTAAAGTCTGTTAAAAAACAACTTTATAATCATACACTAAATGGACCCTACAATTTTATCAAAAGTGTACATTCGATGGTATGGGCTAGACATACATCTTATGGCAATCCTACAAAATCGTTTGATGACTAATTTGAAAAAATAAAAAGGTCACTAGTAAAAGTGAAGAGTAAAACTACTTGTAGAATGATTTTGTACAACTAATTTGACAATTCATGAGATATAAACATTTTGACCATTGGTTTGAATAATATCAATGATCAAACTGTCTGTCAATTCATGGATTATCAAACTATTTGTCAAACTAATTGTCCGTATAGCAATGAAACAACTTCATAAATTCAAAACACATTTATTTTCTGATATTAGGTTCAACAATGTCGACTAAATGTTTATGTATTTAAATTAATTTTTTCAAAGGTCGACATTATTATTGGGAATGATATTTCTATCTAGTTGTTATCTCCCTTATCACTATTAAATCCCACGCCTCTCAAAGCAAATTCCCCAATTTGAATAAAAATCCATATTCCAATACTAATAACCATAAATATCTTGCGTTCTTTCCCTTTTCAGCCTCCATTATCATCATCATTTTTTCAGGTGTGGAATCCTAATCAAAGATTTGATAAACTACTCAAATCTATGGACTTAACCTCCAATCCCACCGCCTCTACAAGTCCTGATGATGCTGAAAACGATTTGAATCCCTTATCCTTAACCAACGGCGCACTCAGTAATCACCTCCGTCCGACGCCGCTGCCACCAACGGTGACATATAAAGAATGTTTGAAGAACCATGCAGCCAGCTTGGGTGGGCATGCGGTGGACGGTTGTGGAGAGTTCATGCCTTCACCTTCCGCCACAGATCCCACATCGCTAAAATGCGCTGCTTGTGGCTGCCACCGCAACTTCCATCGCCGTGAACCTGAAGAAACCTTCACCGCCACCCCTCATTTTCTTGATTTCCGCCATCACCCTCCGCTGCCACCTATCAGGTCTTCTCCCTCTCCCACTCCCTCCCCGCCACCACCACAACCATCAAAAACTCCCTCATATGCACCCCGCATGTTACTCTCCCTCAGCACCGCCGTGCCGGAGGACCACCAACAGGCACCAGTAACACCGACAGCATTCAAAACCGATTATCTAAACGGCGGCAGGAAGCGGTCGAGGACGAAATTCAGCCAGGGTCAGAAGGAAAAAATGTATTCTTTTTCAGAGAAGCTGGGGTGGAAATTGCAGAAAGCCGATGAAGCGGCAGTGGAAGAGTTCTGCCACCAGATTGGCGTCACTAGAGGTGTACTCAAGGTTTGGATGCACAACAACAAGAACACTTTTGCAAAAAGAGAGACGAACAACCCCACCACGACCACCATCAACAACGATAATATTGTTAATTATGATGAAAACAAGACTTCATCATCTTGAACCGCGTTTTTTCAACGGTCGAGCATTCTTAAAGGTGTTCTAAATATGAAGATATATAGATCGAACGTGATTTGGTATTGATGTTTTGATATCTTGATCGATCTAGATTTTGAGGTCAACACGTTGACGGGTTTCTTCTTCATCTTGATATGTATAGAGGGATAGAGAGTGATTAATTCATTGTTCTTGTAGACTAGTTAACATTGATCATTTGTGTAATTTAGAACAAGCGAAGATCTAGCCGGAGATAAAGGATAAAAAGTACTCGTGGGAGACCAATTTTTATCAACATATTATCTATCTTTTTTTCTTTTTATAATTCTTCTTTGAAAAATGATACTCTCTAAATGAAATTAATGTAGTAGTTTTGTTAGCAGCTTAATTTATGTATAAATTTCTGAGAAAAATTTAGTAGTATGTAAAATATGAATTCGTTAAATTAAGAAGCAATTTTTAAGTGCTTACTTTGCAAATAGTTCTAAGAAAATGATAATAGCATACAAATTAAAGATTTGAAAATAAAAAGATGGTTTTCTCGACTTCAAGAAAAGCAACTAAAAAATTATTTTTAAGCACAATTAATCTTGAGAAAACTAGCTATAAATGTCACCTTTGAGCACGGGCAAATCTATTAATCGATCAAGCTAGAAGTTAGGGAAAATTATTATTGCATTTTGATATTAAATTTTGTGGAGAATAAATTAGGTTATTCTCTTCGTGTTTGGAAGCGATTTGATGTGGATCACATATGATAACGTATCCTTACTACTATAGACTATAATCAATTCTTGCTTGTTTAAAAGCAGATCTAATAATTAATTCTGGATGCAATGAATTTGTAAGAAGCAAAGTTTCTTCAATTTTGTCTTCCTTCCTAAATAATTAAGCATTCCTAGGAGGGCCTTTTACACATGGCTTAACAGGGATTAATGGCACATATTGAGTTGTTGGTAGTACATATTTATAATTTCACTTCCCTTCCAATCATTGCTTTACTATTTTAATACCTCCAAATCAATTATTGACTTTCTTGGTATACAAGGCTCGTTCTACTGTATTGAATAATATCGTACACTTCGGTTCAATTCAATACTTGTAACAAAATGTCTAGGAGGCACATGGTATCCATAAACTGTATTTTTATGTTAAAATCTTGTTCATTGTACTGTTGAGGCTCATGTCGTCCTAACCATGTAGAGACTCGGTGGATAATTTTGTAATTTGGGTGAAAGAAAGGTGTGGAGCATATAGAATAAAATCAGACAAGTGACCTAAATTAAACATTGTGGAATTGAATATATTATCTTGTGAATCTGAACTTTTAAGGCAAGTAGAAGCAGGCATTTGTTGGCTGATTAATTAAAGAATATAAGAGCTTTGCCTAGCCACCTTACCATTTTTGGTTGGTTCCTTAAGCGGCAAGCTTTGCCGCCTTCTGCTTATTATGATATTATTAATTTATATAGCTAACTAGCTAAGTCATCATCTAAGTCTAATACTTATTATGATATTATTAATTTATATAGCTAACTAGCTAAGTCGTCATCTAAGTCTAATACTCATTGAAATTTAGTGAAGTTAAGGATTTATTTCTACTTTTTACATATTTAGGGACCTCCTCTGCAATTTCTCCAATTAAAAAGATAGATTGAGTATATAATTAAACCTTGTTTGATTCAGCTAAAAAATTGAATTTAAATTTAAGTTGAAGGATTTCATGTGAACTACAACTTTTTTACTACAAATTTCTTCAACTTTTATCAAAATTTACTTGGAGTAAAAGCATGTATAAAAGTGCTTAAAATGGCTTTGTTTTAGCTTCCTTTCATGGAAGCAGCCTAATTGGCAAAGATTTTGCTTCAATTGTAAATTATTTATTTGCAATTGTATTTTCACTAACAATTTTAGAGAGATTCAAATTGAGCAAACCATTGGAAAGCCAAATGAGAATGTTGGAGATCTCAACAAGCCTTTTCTTTTCAAGGGAGCATAGAAAGAACAATGAATTCCAGGAAAAAAAAAGTACCAAAGGTATGAGCAACGATGAATATCTTGAACATGAACTGAAGGTTGAAAAATACGAAAAAGATGTCCGTACTATCTTTTAAAATGTCTTGCTTATCATTTTTATGATTATTATGACACTACTTTCACGTCTGCCAAGTAATTATGGAAAGCCTTGCATAGAAAATATGACTCCCAAGAGGTGATCACGAAAATTACTAAGTTTTTTTTTGCCACCAAATGGTAGATAAATAACCTAGGTGCAAGATTTTCAATGCAAAAGTCTCATCAGAAGGCATCAAAACGGTGGCAACCTTATTGTTGCTGGCCTAATTGACAAACTTTCATCATCAGTTATTACATGCATTCTCCTGGAGGAAGAGGCAAGGGGACAAGATGACAATATTGGGCATTTGATTAGGGTAAATTTAATTCCTATCAATGAAAATTTTTCTACTGACCAGAGTTCCAAAAATAATGTATTGAAGCATAGAAACAAGAAATATAAGAGAAATTCAAGCCAATGGAGTAAGAACGAATCACATCCTTCTCAAAATAAATAGGTGAAAACTTGTTTTATATGTGGCAAGAGTGGACATATTACTTGATTTTGCTGATATCAGAATCACGAATCTATGCCTCATGCTAACATTACCGAGGAGCCATTCTTGGCTATGATGTCAATATTGTTCAAATTCTTGAAGGATGGTGAGAAGGTCCTGTTGCAAATATGGTGCATTAATCAGCCTGTAAATTTCTTTCGAATTGCTCTCAACTGTCACAGAGATGACCCGAAGCTTGCCAGAACTATAAGATGCTACACACACACATTCCCTCCAATTAAGGAAAAAGAGAATGATATATTTTATATCAGCATTTGCATTTGTTATTTTGATGGCTCTTGTTTTGGGTGGTCTTTTTGCTTGATGAATGCATCTTTTTAAAGAAAATATGTGATTTCTTCGTTCCACGAACAAAATTGGTTGTTGCTTATGTGTAGAAACTAGAAACATTTTCTTCTAATAGCATATCATAAATGTATGATTAGTTGTTAAATTGTGGAGCCTAATTATTATCTCTATGTGAAGTCCATATGCAGATAGAACTCCGTGGTGATGTAGCCGTAAAGGTTAGAAGAGGGAGGAAGCCTCTCTCTGGACCAAAATTTCATTAAGGGTAATTATGAATTTTACACTTGTAATTTTGACTTTGTCCTAATTTATCTTATGAATAGGGAACATTCAATAGGATTTTGAATCGTCATACAAAAAAATCTATAAATTATTGCAACGGCGAACAAGGATTAGTCTTACATTGAACCTCTATAAATCTTGCATATTATTTCTTTACTGTGATATATTGTCCTTTGTGACATAAGATTAGAGTTTCTAATTCTCAACATTAATTGAGATTTGCTTCTTTTTGTTTGTGCCTACTATACATGCCACATGCTAAAGTCCTAATCTCTTAACATGACCGGACTTTCACCAACCCGACCGAGCCGGTTGAGTTTTGATCACAGTTTCGTTCGTAAGTGAATTTGTGATGAAGATCTGCTTATGATTGTCTACCATTATTGACAGTAAAGGTTAAAACATGACACTGAATGTAATGCATTAGATTTTATACAAATTGTGTGTCCAATTTTTCTTCTACACCAAATTACCAAATGCAAAAGATGATAAAAATGCCACCCTCTTCTTTGTTGTGATCAGCAGAAGCCAGGTTAATGTGGGATAGAATAACTTTAGTGTCAAAACATTAATTGCCGACACATTTGAACACTGTTTATTTACATCAATTCATAATATTAAAAATGGTGTATTAGTAAATTAAAAGGTTGAAATTCACGTACACTGAACATAGAATGTGAAACAATAAAGTCAAAAGGTCCATCAAGTCCTGGTTTAGTCTCCTCTCTAACTAGGCCATATGTTAGATGAGAAACCATGACCTAACAACTAAAGCTCTTGTGCATCAATTATTTCAAGTCTAAAAAAGAAGAAAAGGAAAAGAGAACAAGAGTTCTTATGGTCAAGCCCAAATTCAATCAACATTATCCCTAGATCAGAAAAGGACAAAAGCTACGACAGTATCATTTAGGATTCTTCTTAACATATTGCATATCCCCTTTTAAGTCTAGGTCTGATTGATATAGAACCAAGATGCCTAAGGTCTTTGGTTATTGTATATGTAGCTTATATATAGTGAAACACTCGTTTACTGGATCAAAATAGGTGATGCTGGAGCACATAAAATTCAGCAACTGGTATCAGAGCAAGGTCTAGATGGTAAGTTCTTCGATTACAAAATAATATGATGAAGTTTGACAGAACAGGGAATTTCGAATTATGGCAGTGAATGGTGAAAGATTTGTTGGTGCAGTAGGGATGATGAATGCGCTATCTAGAAAGAAGCCAGATGGTATGTTAAATTTTAATTGGGAAGAGCTTGAGGAGTGAGTAGTGGGTACAATTCGGCTCTATTTGGAGGACAGAACAGGGAATTTCGAATTATGGCAGTGAATGGTGAAAGATTTGTTGGTGCAGTAGGGATGGTGAATGCGCTATCTAGAAAGAAGCCAGATGGTATGTCAAATTTTAATTGGGAAGAGCTTGAGGAGTGAGTAGTGGGTACAATGGCTCTGTTTGGCGGACAAGATCATGTATTACGTCATGGATATTGAATCTCCGGCGAAAGTTTGGCTGAAATTTGAGAGTCATTATATTTCGAAGTCTCTCACGACCAAGCTACATCTAAAGTTGCTGATGTATGGGTTCAAAATGTTGGAGGGTACATATCTGATTCAACAAATTAATATGTTTAATCAAATTATCAGTGACTTGTTGAGACTTGAAATCAAGCTGGATGATGAAGACAAGGTAATGATATTATTGTGCTCTCTTCTTCCCTTCGTACAACCACCTGGTGACCACGTTGACGTGGGGGTAAAGAGACTCTTGAATTGGAGGAAGTCACATCAGCCATGTTAGCCTACGACCAGCAGAAACTGCATACTGGCAAAAGTTCTTAGGGTGAAGGGTTGATCGTGAAGGATTACTAGGATCGTGGTAGAAAGAAGGATAAAAGTGGTTTTTACAAAGGGAATACGAGATCGAAATCCAGAAATCAAAATAAGAAAAATTTCAAGTGCTACAAGTGCCATCAAATGTGTCAATGGATTGTCCAAATAAGAATCAGGGCGATGAAATGGAAGATGATGTGTCCTCAAAATTGGCTAGTGTTGCAGAAGGAGACTCAGATTATGGAGATGGGGACATGCTACTCTTAGGTACTTGATTCAACCTATTCATATCACAAGTGTCCTCACCAGGATTAGTTTGATTTATATCGTTAAGGTAATTTTAGATTTGTTCTGATGGGTAATAATGCATTATGTAAGGTCATTGGAATGGAGTGCATAAATTTAAAATGTTAGATGGTATAGCGAGGACTTTGGAGGATGTTAGACATGTACCAGAATCGAGAAAGAACCTAATTTCCTTGGATACTTTAGACACCTGTGGCTATTCTTATAAGTCAGAAAGTGGGGCTTTGACAGTGAAAAAAGTACTATTATTGTGATGAAAGGTAAAAAATTGGCAGGGAATATTTACAAAATATTGGGGAATACAGTTATAAGTGGATTTGCTACAACATAATCTAAGTCAAATGATACTCTCATATGGCACATGCGACTGGGGCATATAGGAGAACGTAGTATGGTTGAGCTTCACAAGAGGTTTGTTGAAATGAGTAAAATTATGCAAACTTGGTTTCTACAAGTTTTGTGTACTTAAAAAACAGTCTAGAGTACAGTTCAAGACAGAAAACACAAGACAAAGGACATTTTTGATTATATGCATTTTGATATTTCAGGATCAGTTGGGGAGTTTTCTAAAGGTGGATCCGAGCATTTTATTAATTTCATTGATCATTTCTCTAGAAAAGTTTGGGTATATTTCATGAAGCATAAGTCTGAAGCTTTTGCCAAGTTCAGATTGTGGAAAGTAGAAGTAAAGAGCCAGGCAAGAAGAAAAATTAAGTATCTCAGAACAGACAATGGTGCAGAGTACACGGATTCTCAATTTCCCAAATTCTGCGAAGAACATAGTATTCAGAAGCACTATATAGTTCACAAGATACTGCAATAGAATGGTGTAATGAAGAGGATGAACAGAACAATTACAGATGGGCAAGATGTTCGAGGTTAAATGCAGGGCTTTCAAAGAGTTTTTGAGCAGAAGCTATGAACATGGCATGTTAGATCATAAGCATATCACCACGAGCAGCGCTAGATGGGGAAGTTGTAAAGGAAGTTTCGATAAGTAATGAAGTTGACTATTCTGGATTGAAAGCCTTTGGGTGTCCGACTTATGTACATATATCTAGTGATCAGAGATCCAAGCTTGATCTGAAATCAAGAAAATGTATTTTTCTAGGTATGTGAAAAGTGTAAAAGGGTACAAGTTCTGGGATCAGAGGTAAAGAAGATGGTGATAGGTAGGGATGCAGTCTGTGATGAAGAATTAATACTTAAAGAACCTTCAGATCTAGAGAAGCCCAGTTCAGGCAAAAGTAGTGTAAAGAGCCAAGTAGTGTAAGTAGAGCTAGACAATGTTGACATGGAGATTAATGCTCAGGGAGTGAACGATTCTAGCTTAGAAGAGGAATAATGTTATAGTATTGCGACAGATAGACTACGTCAAATTATTAGGCTACCAGTGAAGTATGGATTCGACATTCTGTTTCTTATGCACTCATTACCAGTAATAGTGATCCTATAACTTTTTAGGATGCCATTGGTAGTCAGACACACTTTCATCAGATAGAGACTATGATGGAGGAAATTGAGCCATTGCAAAAAAATGATACCTGGGATGCGATAAAGCTTCTAGAGGAGAAGAAATCGATAAGATGTAAGTGGGTGTACAAAAAGAAATAAGCAACGTCATAAAATGAATGGGAAAGATACAGGGCTTGGTTAGTAGTTAAGGGATATTCACAGAGGAAGGGAATAGATTATGATGAGATTTTCTCTTCGATCGTCAGACACACTTTCATCAAGACTATCTTGGCAATAATGGCCTATTTTGATTTGTAGTTAGAGCAACTGGATGTGAAGATCGCTTTGTTTCATAGTGATTTGGATGAGAAGATTTTTATAGAGCAACTAAAGGGGTTCTTGGAATTAGGAACAGAGAATCTTGTATATAAACTGAAGAAGTCTTGATATGTGCTTAAGCAGTCTCCATGGGAATGTTATAAGAAGTTCGACTCCCACATGATTCACATTGGCTACAATCACTGTAAGTATGATTGTTATGTTTACTATAGAGTTCTTGAATATGGTTCATATATTATCTTGATGTTGTATGTGGATGAGATGTTAATTGCTGCTAAGAACATGAATGAGGTACACAGATTGAAGTCTTTGTTGAGCAGTAAGTTTGATATGAAAGATTTGGGATTGATTAAGAAGATTCTTGGCATGAAAATCAACAGAGATAGAAAGACCATAAAATTATGGGTATCTCAGATACATTATTTGAAAAACGTGTTGGAGAGGTTTAGCATGTTCGATGCAAAACCGGTAGGTATACCATAGACAAATCACTTCAAATTGTCTAGTATTCAGTGTCCTAAGAATGAAGAAGAAATTATAGAGATGTCAAGTGTGCTTTATGCGAGTGCAGTAGGATATTTGATGTATGCAATGGTGTGTACTAGACCAGATTTAGCCCATCCTGTCAGTGTGGTAAGCGAGTACAAGGCTAATCCAGGTAGAGATCATTGGAGAGCTGTAAAGTGGATTTTCAAGTACTCGAAATGTACAGTGGAATGTAAGATCATGTTTGAAAGATAACATGATGATGTTTCAGTTCAAGGATATGTAGATACAGATTATAAAGGCGACTTTGATGACAAAAGGTCTCATACAAGTTATGTTTTCACACTTGCAAGTGGGCCTATATATTGGAAATCTATGGTATATCCCTCGTGGAATTATCTGCAACTGAAGCAGTGTACATGGCAGCAACTGAGACAACCAAGGAATCATTGTAGCTGAGAGGGCTTGTCAAAGAGCTTGGGATCAAGCAAGATGGAATAAAGTTGTGTTGTGATAGTCAAATCGTCATTTTTTAACAAAGAATTAGATTTATCATGTAAGAACTAAGCACATTGATGTGAGATTTCACAAGATAAGAGAGCTGGTTATTTCAGGAGAATTATTGCTAGAGAAGGTTTATACCTTAGAGAACGCAGCAGATGGTGTTAGAGATGATGTATCCCAACCTATTGGTCCTAGATGTCGTGTTTTTCCCAGGTTATGTTAGCTTCAATGTTTTCTCCTAAGGGGTAAATATTTGTTAAGGTGGAGATTGTTGTATATGTGATTCATATAGAGCGGAACACAAGTTTATTGAATCAAAATGGCCGATGCCAGCCTAACCCATAAGAATACACTTCCAGTTGAATTTTGAGGCTTTTGTAGTTCTTAAGTCTTGATATTTTCTCGTTTCATTTTTGTATGCTTATTGAGATAAGCTTTTTCTAAGTATAAAATATCCATGGTTTTGGCCAGCACAAGTATTTCTCTTAACTTGCCTTCTAAAAACAAAAACACTTTTAGGGATATTTCTTTCTCCTCTTACTTGAATGCAGATGAAGAAGCCTTTGTATTTAAACTGGCAGAGGAAAATCGGAGTCGATTCAGTTCATCAGTGTCCATCACAAATGAGCATGCTTATAGACTCAGAAGATAGAAATTGATATCTTTGGTGTTGAAAAGTATTTATATGAAGGAACAACCGATATTCTAAAAATTGCCAACAAGTATGTCCTGAATTGCCAACAAAAGAAGAGCAATCCACTAGACGTTCAAGTGTCAACACCAAGCACTCGATCTGTATTGATTTAGAATAGCCGGAGTGCATTGCTTCATCGTAGTTCAAGAAACCGGCAACCAAAAAAAGCGATCAAAGTTCATGGAAAGAGCTTCCTGGCCAGAATTGGTGGCAATTGCTTTTGTAATGACAAGAATTCTATTGAAATTCATGATTATGTGTGTGATAAATATTCCAACAAAAATATAAACACTAGATTGGTTACTTGCGAAGAGAAACATGTTATCAAAACTTACAATATGATTGTTGAAAAATTCCAATTAAATTCATGGTTCAAGAAAGATTGGCGCATCAAAGGATTTGATGAACTGAGAGTTAGATTGAAGGCGGATGGTCATTTTAGCTTCCTAAGGTTTTAATTTCGAGACTCAAAATCAGCCAGTCAATATGAATCTGCAAGAGGAAAAGCATAAAGAAAAGAGAAAATCACTGGAAGGTTTTGCCTTCGCTAGAAAGGAGGAAGAATTCCTTTTTGAATTCTGATTCATTCCCTCCAAAAATGAAAAAAGAGACTGAAATTTCAGCAAGTTCTAAATATGATAGTGACAGTGATTCAAGTTCAGACTTATTTGAATTAGAGAGCCTGTCACACAGTTCCAGTTACCCCTTTCTTACAAGGTAAGAATCAGATGGCATGTCCAGCAGCAGCATCCCTACAACTTGTTATGCACCAAGTGAAACTAGCATAGATTGCAGCAGTGTCACAATTAGATCATTAGATTATGTGGAGCCTAATTATGTTGTACCTTTATCTCCTCGATCGAATTGATCTATGCAGTAAGTGGACGTACAAACTCTAGCCCGTTCGAAAAGCCAAAGCTAGTATTGATTTGCCTCTATTTGAAAAAAAAAAAAAAAAAAATTGATACGACAGTTGGTCAAACTTCATTTCTAATTATACATTTCATTATATCCACAACTTTTATCTATTTTTTAATTACATATCCATGAGATTCACCAGCTTATAATCTTAAAAAGTTTTGTCAAACGGGGCCAAGAAGCTACTTTTTGCTATTTGGATAATTTTATGCAAATGTTGTGTCCGGTTAAAAGACCTTTTGAAGAAAACTGGACTAAGATTTTTACTTCGTGAAACTCGTCTACAAGAAAAAAAAATGCAGAAGTTACTAAAAGGGCCCTAACTCGTGTGTTGGTTTCTCTTGTTTTTTTATTCTTTATTTTATTTTATTTTTATTTTATGCATTTCTATTTCTCTCATAAGTGGGGATTACGGTTTAATACGTAAAACTAAGCAAATGATTTTTCTGTGCTGTTAGATTCAGAAGAGGAAAGAAACACCATGATCGCACCATAAAAAATGGCCCTCAATGTGAAAAACACACGAGTAAAGGAAGTGACAAAGCGGCACCGAAGCATTCTTTTTAGTTGCAAGAATCACAAGGTCGTCTAAGTTGTATGAGAAATATATAGAACAAATGTATTTGATTTTGTGCTCATTTATTATATTATGCTTTAATAAAAAAGCATTTTATAATAAATGAATTGTGATTCTATTAATTGCATTTATTTAATATATAATAAGCATTCGAATTAAAATATCTACGATCATTTATTCTAACATAAGTTGGGTGCTTACTTTGAGAAGCATTGTGTAGCATGTACAACTGTTGACTCCTTGTACTAGAAGGTTGTAATATTAACCAATTTGCTATTTGAGTTTACGATTTAACCTTATCTCAAAAATAGTTAAAGGTAACACTAATACAGTTGGAGTGTAATAAATGGACTACTTGTTGACTTTAATTGTATAATATGATAATGAAAAGAATTAAATTCCAATTGATAACTGGGTATTTCATGTAAATCCCTTGATAGGGTTGTGTAAATATTTTCATGAATTTTAATTATTTTAAATCAATGAATGAGATCAATTTGATTTATTAAATACCCCGGTGAGTTGGGAGCTCAGGAATGAATGGAGTGAGAACACCAATTCGTGCCAAGAATCATGGCCCTGAAAAATGGATAGAGCACCTACTTAAGTGTTTTGTGTTGAATGGTAAATTTGAATTCAGTGTTTAGCGATGGCTAAGTTTTGACGTATGTGATTAGTTTACAGGAATATTGAAGAAAATAGTATTGCAATTAGTGATAATAATTATAGGAGCAAAATGTCATTTATGTCCATATCTAAACATGAAATTTCGAATGAGGATAAAATACATATACGATAGGTCAAAGAAAAATATTATATATACTCCTTCCGTCCCAATGAAGATAGATTTGCTTTCTGTTTTTTGTTTATCCAAAATTATAGGTCATTTTTCTTGTTGAGAATATAGATTATTTTTTAGTTTTCTAATATATCCTTATTTAATGTGCCTAGTTATCAACAAATATGAATTAATCATATTTAAATTATTATTAAAGTAAGGATATATTAGAAAAAATGTAAGAAAAAAATTATATATCCTATTATATTGATTATATTTCTTACTCCTTGTGAAACTATAATTAAGCCGATCTTTATGGACGAAGATAGTATAATTTACATAAATATATTAACTTCTATGATTGATAAGTTTATTTTGTGCATTTATCTAAATCGTTAAACTATGATATTTATGGGTTATTTGGATGAATTATGATTTAATTCTGCGTGTATTATGTTTGTTAGGTATAAATTGATGAAAATGGTGGAATTGGAAGAAAAAAAAAAAAGAGGACTAAATCCCAAGAAGGTAAAAGTTCAAGAACTAAAATACAATTAATCAAAAGT
>CAIGRB010125799.1:49566-62610 GCA_903798255.1 Fraxinus quadrangulata | reverse complement strand
TTCCTTCCTTTTCTATCTCGATTCCAAGCATCAATGCATCTATCTCATGTCTCGTTACCACCAGATTTGGAGTCCTTTTTAAAACCCTGAAGACACTAAAATACATAGAATCCCTACTCAAGCACCTAGAAATCATGTAGTAATGCATGTAACAAAAAAAAGTACAAATTCATACATATCACCTTGACTTGAGTAAATATTTAGTAAAAAGCCAGGGAATTCTTGACATAATTCTTATCGACGTTGACGTGACAGCAGATGATTGGATTATTGTTTTCTCTTTCCATCTTCCAATTAATTATCGCCGTGTGTTGTCTGTTGAAGTTTTCTGTTAAAATTTTATGTACTAATAGCATGGTTGAAATATTTAGGAGCTAAAAATTAATTTCCTAGATTTTTTCTTACGTACAAGTTGAACAGTCTTGTTACTATTTTTGTTGAAGACGCATTTGATATTATTCTTGATTTCGGAATTTGTAAGGTGTTTCATTCTAAATTTTATGAACCTATTTTTGTGAGGAAATATATTTTTAGCATTTTGTAAAATTAAAAATTGAAAATAATTTGAAAATAGTAAATCAAACGCCTTATTTACCCCTAATTTGAAAATATATTGTTAGTAGATTATTGCAGTCAAATTGTACAATAAACTGAGAAAAACTGTCCACAAACAAATTGTATCGGGTACAAACAATCATGATTTTCGTACGCTCACTATTTTTGACATCCCACTTATGTGTCGAAGTCGTTGATTGAAAAAAGTGTTGTTCAAATGAATGTACAAAAATTTGTCAATTCATATAATGTCAAATTTATTGTAAAATATGATGTACATGTAGCATGGCTATACACTGCACCCAAAATTTGTCACAGCCTTTACCTTAGCCATGTATTCCGACCCCGATTCTGAATATATGACCATACAGGGCCCATGGGTCAGACCCCAATTAAATAAGGGTAGTTTCGTTAATCTATTGAATTTAATGGCAGAAATGTCAAGTTAGTTGAATATTTAAAACCCCGAAACCACGCCTATATTCTCTAATTGCTAGGCACCATTAGTTAAACGTTGGCACTATAGTATTGGCCTTTTCGATTAATTCAAAAAAAAATAAAATAAATTAAAATGATTTTAAAATATCGATTTTGGGAGTTTATGAGAGAATCGATTTTGATTGATATTAATAGCGATTTTCAAAATTGTCAAACATACGTTTGAGAGCCTATTATTGACCTATTTTAAAAAAGGTAATTATATTATCATCACAAAATTTATTAAGTAAACCACAATATAATTCCTATTTGTCTACCATTTTTTCAAAACATTGTTTACTACAGTAAGATTATCCACCACACATTCACCCAATAAAATATTCTACACACAAACTAATAAAGTTACTTTAAATTTCAACCACATATTCTCCAAAAAATATTATTCATTACTCTATTTTTCTCCCCAAATGGGAGACAAACACATCTAAATTCACACCACAATTAAAACATAGTTTTAATAAATACATCAAAACAAATTTACAATTATATACCTAATTTAATAAAAATAATAAAAAAAGAAGAATTCTGGATTTTAATAAATATACCACAACTAAACTTCCATCTTTTTAATTACTTCTAGACATTTCTTTCAATTGTATACTTTTTAAAGTTGCGTGGACAAGAAAAGAAGTAAAAAACCTTATCCATTTCTTCTCATCCACATTATCAAGATAAATGGGTAATGTTTTCTTCGTATTCGCACTATTTTTTTAAAGAAGGGGAAGATAAAGAAGAAGAAAAAAAATTTGATTTCGTCTGTATCTCTTTGTCAATAAACTTGATTTCTAATTTCAGATAAGCCACTAAAATATTTCAAAATTTAATAAAAGAAGATGGGATACTAAAAGTAATTATTACTCACTCACACATACATACATATTATACGAAATGAACAAATAATTTTTCGTTCTCAATCCTCTTTTCTTCCCAAAACCTTTGCATGCTCAAATCCAATTTAATTGAATATCTAATTTTCAGCTTAGAGGGCTTTGTTTAGGGAATAGGGCTGGATTACTAGTGTTTAAAGCAACCTCAAGAATTTGGAAGATTGCGATTGAAATTTCATAGATCTGGGTGCAATTTTTATTTTCTTCCTTTTTTTTAAATCCTAATTTGCTCATAATTTTGTAGGAATAATTTTTCTTTGTGTTTTCGGGAGTTGGTCAACTTTATATTGAGTTTCAAACTTATAATTAGTGCAATTCAATAAGAAGTTATCAATTTATTTATGATCTCTAGCAATTATAGAAAAGAAGAAAAAGAAATTAGGTTTATGTTTGTGGTGTAATTATAATGTGGTATTAAAGTACATTAACCCTAATTTTGTAATTTTAGTTAAGGCTATTTAAGTAAATAAGAGAAAAATTAACAATTGTGGTGCACTTAATAAATTTTGTAGTGGTAATATAATTACCCTTTTATTTGTGTACATCGCAAATAATATCCGTGCAAATCAAAATGTATGAACGATATTACATGAATTTAGGATTTTAATATGCACTGATATCATATTCCATATGAAAGTTATGTTTACAAAAAAGGGGACCAAAGAAAAAAAATAATAATAATAAATTAAACCTCATTATTTCATGCATTTTGATAGTAATAGTCTATGGTACCGCGTGACATTTTCTTGTACGAAAACCTAAAATTATCTATTTTTTAATCTTTAAAATAGAAAATGGCCAAAGAAGGTAAAACTAAACTGTCATGTTATATTATGCAACTATATAATAATTCAATGTTTACCTGGACAACATCATTTAATATTGGAGCCTCACCGCATAAAAATACTTTTCTTGAAGTCATCGCTAATATAATTTTATTCTCCAAAGTGTCCTACTCTTCCTCGGAACACCAACTCCATCTCTATAACCTTTCCAAGTCAACGTATAAATTCCTCTCTCCTCTCTCTTTATATATTATGCTCCGTGTTTGATTTGAACAAGAATTAAATTTTTAGTAGATTTTGATAAAATTTGATGAACGTGATTGAAAAATTGAGAAAAATTGCGAGTCTCGTGATGTAAGGCTAAAAATGAAGTTTAAAAAATAAGGGTCGAACAAGAACTATATATGCACATGCGTGCTTGCACATATCAATACAATCAACATCAACTTTGAAAAATCTAGCATGATAAGTCTAAAGAAAAAGTAAAAATTACTTTCAAATTTCTTTTTGGTCCACTATAATTTTTTTTTTACTAACAAAACTTACATTATGAAAAAGTGAATCTTAGCATACTTTATAAAAATTTACTTTACTTTTAAGCAAAATAAAACAAACAAATTTATACCTTTCAAATTATTTTGAGAAACTCAAAATTTTCAAGATGAAAGTTATATATCTCATACTTTTGAATTAAATTTAGATTTTTTAAAAATCTTAATTATATCAATTTTGAAAAAGATTATCACATTTATAAGGACAACCATATTGTATATAATTAAGTATTTTTTTTTATTGAAATAGCCATATGAAGTTTTTCCTTTCTTAGTAAAGTGCACGATCAAATGCAAGTAAAAAAATATTTATCAACTATATACAAGAGTGTCAAATGTAAAATTCATAAATTAAATTAAATATTTCTATCTAACATAGAGAATAAATTATTTTATCTCTTCCTATGTGTGTATTGTGAAGTAATATAAGGGCAATTTTGTGGTTGAAAGGAAATTGTTCTAGTTTTCAATTTTATTTGTCAAAATGGTTTATTCCTTAATTGACAAAAATGCAAAAACATTAAAGAGGCTTATTCTATAAACTCAACTCCCTTCTCAACTAAGCTAAAATATTAAAATTAAACACTAGTCATGTTATAGTTTATTCTTTTTTTGTACGTCTATCTATATCTTCATATACGCATAATTAAAAGCTAATAAATCAGACTCTGAAAATATATTCTTCTCCAAAATCATTTAATTTTGCACCTAGTTTTGGTGTAGCAACTGTATTTCAATTCATCCTCATGAAAATGTAGAAAAGAAATGCTACCCTTGTGACGATGGTGGAGGACCTTGACCATATCAACATAAGTGATATTCTTCTATAAAAAGTTTACTAACCACTTGATAATTTTTCAATTAAATAATATGTGAGTTGTTTGGGTGAGGTGGTGGAGGAGAATATCACTTATGTTGATACGGTCAAGGTAAACGCTCAAGTTGCATTGAATTATAATTAATATTTACTCTCGCTTTCTATGAAACAAAACCTTCACTCCAAGTGATTGAATATGTCTTCACTGCGGATGTTCATTAGAAGCTTAATATCTGCTTTCCAATTCCGTGTTGCACAACAAACAAACTTGTTAATCATGGAGTACTGAAGTGTGAGTCGAAAAAGTGTAAATCTGCTTGGTTGCTTAAATTGCATATTTGACATATAAAAAAGTCATTTTAAACCAAAATAAAAAAAATTAAATCCAAATTTCATTGTGCCATAATATAAAGAGAGGAAAGGCAGAAAATTCTCATATTAAATTGTTAAAAAATAAAATTTATTATAAGAATTGGCCTGCAACGCACGTCGCTTGTTCCAATATATTCCCACAACATTCTAATCCTGCAATATAAATAGAACTGTCCTATGCTCAAATCCATAGTGTCAACCTTAAAGCTGAAAAAATGGAGAAGAATTCTTCAAGCCGACTCATTTTCTCTTTATACTTCTTCGTTTCTCTGTCCTTAAACACTTTGACTGCACACATAGCCATGGCGCAGAATCAAACAGTTCTCATAAACGTGGACGTGGGAGTGGTACTAAACATGAACAATTCTTTCAGTACAATGGGATTCAGCTGCATTTCAATGGCACTCTCAGACTTTTATGCCTCAAATTCTCACTATAAAACCAGGCTGGTTCTTCACACCAGGGACGCCAAGGAAGATGATGTTGGGGCCGCAGCAGCAGGTACATACATGTGTGTCTGTGTGTGTGTGTGTTTCTACTTACATACACAAGTGTTTCTCGATGATGATCATATGTGAGATAATATGGATACACATAAATATTTTTCTTGCTTTTTGATAATCATGTGAGATAATTAGGAGAACGGAAGTCATGAGGTGATAGGTTTTAAATATTTTACAGCCCTATTTTACTATCTGCTTGGGAATAATTTATAAACAATTAATTTATAAATAGATATAAATGGATAGTATTTGTGGATTAATTCATTCAAATGTGTGATTGAAAATGAAGTTTAATCATTTATAAATTTGATGTTAATTAGTCCAAAAAATTAGTCATTTCGTCATCAACTTCTTTCCTCATGTTTCTTATGTTTGATGTGTTTCTATATGCTTGGTGCTGCATAATCCACCAAGAAATATATATGTTGCCGACAAAATAAGAAAATAATTATTTTACATGACAATTTGCTTAAGCCACCGAAAACAGAATTTTGAATTTCCATTGATGAATACAGCTTCCTTAAAAAAGCTATTTTCTAACACTATATTGCTGCTTTCATCATCTAAAATTCATTTTTAATCCCACATTTTCCCAATAAAATAACTTGAAAAGTGAATCAATAATTTTTCATTATTTTTTTTAACAATTTGTTTTCCAAAAAACCATTATGTAACCCATTGTGTACATGGCTATGTACACACAGCATAACTCCCATTAGATTGGTCAGTACAGATGAATTTGTTTGTAAGAATTTTTTCACTATTTATTCATACAGAAAAGTTCAAGCTAAAGAGGACATCATTCGAGCTGACACAAAGGAATTAAAGTACAGTGCAAATGTGGACATTCAAGAAGAATGAAATCTAGAAAGAGAGAAACTTATTTTAAGTCCAAGTTTCGTACATATTATTTCAAAATACATTATTTCAAAATTCATTTTTAATCACATATTTTTCAATAAAATAATATTTTTCATCACATCAATAACTTTTCCTTACTTGTTAATCACATATTTCCCATCGTATCACTATTTATAATACATTATTTCCTTAATAATATCGAACAAACACTCCCTGAATCTCTTGTGATTTCATCACATTCATCATTATCATGGGTTGTGTGCAATATTTTGTTTGTTCATGGTCACTCTTGTAATCCGTATTTTATCGGACTTCATAAAAGCTTGACCATAGCTCGAGTAAACACGTGCTAACCTCATTGTTGAGGACCAGCGGGATTGTTATATATGATATCACTTGTTAAGAAATATATATTTCTCCGATCCACTTGTTGTAATTCAGGATTGAAATATCGAAATTCTATGACAAAATATGAAGTATATGATTGTAAGCAAAAGAATAATAAAAGATAAGAAAATGATAGAGAAATTTGGAGATTTTATTGACTCATGAACAATAGTGGAGAAATTTACAATTGATCTGAAATTTTAGTAATCACCGAGGCTAAACTATCATATATTTTCAAAACCTCAATAGAATTTCAATTTGAATAAGACCCCAATAGTATTTCAAATTGAATTCTTCTTAACATGCACTTCAATTAAAATTCTTCAATTACTCCAACAAAGAATTCAGGTTACACCCAAATTCTAACACTCATAGGTCTATATTAGAAGATTTAGCTTTTCCAAAAACACTTTTAAGCTTAGTATAAGATTAAGGTTTATCGTATTCTTAACATAAAATAGTTAATTAGCTACACGTACAGAATTTTTTTGCCAGAAAGATGCACACTTGTCAAGTTTTGATTTGCAGTTGGCAAAAAAGAAAGAGAGAAAATTACCATTCAAGTGTTGCCAACGCAACACTTGTAAAGAGTCTGTAAAGAAAAATCCTGTACACTTGACTCTTTCCAACATAAAATACTGGATACACCAACGTCAATGCTGAGACATAAATAAATCAAAAGCATTATCTATAAATTATTGACGGAATAAAAGACTTTTCAAAGGTGATATCACTTTATTTCTACTTTCCCTATAATCTTCCCCGAGTACTGACTAATCTTATTGAAATTTGTCATTAAAGTTAATTTTGTTACTCACTGAAATGCAGCTCTAGACCTACTGAAGAATGTGGAAGTGAATGCCATAATAGGACCCCCTTACTCAATGCAAGCAAACTTCCTGGTAGATCTTGGAGAGAAAGCTCAAGTTCCCATTATCTCATTTTCAGCAACGAGTCCTTCTCTTTCATCAATTAGAACTCCATACTTTATCCGATCTACTCAAAATGATTCATCACAAGCAAATGTCGTTAGTGCTATTATTCAAGCTTTTGGATGGAGAGAAGTAGTGCCTATCTATGTTGATAATGAGTTTGGAGAAGGGATTATACCTTTTCTGACAGATGCACTGGAAAAGATCAATGCCCGTGTCCCTTACAGAAGTGTCATCCCTTCCATGGCCACAGACGATCAAATTGTAGCAGAGCTTTACAAGCTGATGACGATGCAAACTCGAGTTTTCGTTGTCCACATGCTGACCTCTCTTGGTTCCCGATTGTTCACCAAAGCAAGACAACTCGGAATGATGAGTGAAGAATATGCATGGATCATAACTGATGGGATCACAAATGAATTGAGCTCAATGGATCCTTCTGTCATAGAGTCTATGCTAGGTGTAATAGGTGTAAAATCTTATGTTCCAAAAACAAAAGAGCTTCGTAATTTCACTACTCGATGGCAACAAAACAATCCGACTCTTAATTCTGAACTAAACATTTTCGGACTCTGGGCTTATGATTCTGCAATAGCACTAGCCATGTCAGTAGAGAAGGCAAGACTTACAAATTCTAAGTTTCAAATGCCTAACATCTCTACAAGTGCAACGGACCTTGAAAAGTTTGGAATCTCCAAAGATGGTCCACAGCTTCTCCAAGCATTATCAAATACCACGTTCAAAGGCCTGGCTGGAAACTTTCAATTGCTTGATGGCCAACTCCAGTCATCTCCTTATGAGATAGTTAATCTGGTTGGCCATTGGGCTAGACCGGTAGGATACTGGACAAAAGAAACTGGAATTGTTAGAGAACTGAATTCCTCAAACACAAAAACATATTCCACTAGCAAGAACAACTTTGGATCTATTATATGGCCTGGTGACAAGACATCACCGCCCAAGGGTTGGGTCATCCCCACGAATGGAAAGAAACTAAGAATAGGAGTTCCGGTGAAGGACGGTTTCAATGAATTCCTTCAAGTTACATGGGATTCTGTCACTAAGTCCACAGAAGTGAAAGGATACTGCAAGGATGTCTTTGATGCAGTAATGGCAGCATTGCCATATTGGGTACCATATGAATATGTTCCATTTGCAACATCTGACCATAAAAATGCTGGTAATTATAATGATTTGGTGGATCAAGTATACTTCGGAGTAAGTCTCTTAACTGCATGTTTTTTACTTGAAAAAACATGTTTTGCAACTAATATATCACTCATTTTCTGCACAACAATACGTCGCATGTCTTGTTTAGAATCTATGCATATAATGTAATGCTAATCTTTTCCTGATCAATGAACAGAACTATGGAGTTGTAATAGGAGATGTAACTATTGTGGCGAATAGGTCTCAGTATGTGGATTTTACTCTCCCGTACACAGAATCTGGTATTGCACTGGTGGTGCCAATCAAGGATAACAAGAGGAAACGTGCTTGGGTATTTTTGAAGCCATTGTCATGGGAACTTTGGTTGACAAGCTTTTTTTCATTTGTGTTCATTGGATTTTTGATTTGGCTTCTTGAGCATCGAATAAATGATGATTTCAGGGGACCACCTTTACATCAAGTTGGCATGATATTCTGGTTTGCCTTCTCAACCATGGTCTTTGCTCATAGTAAGTTCTCAGTACTCCTTTAACTTACAATGTGAAAGCAGAACAGTTAAAGAAATAAGCTTTTAACAAAAAAAATACTGAAATGAAGGGGCTAAATAAGGAAATCTCATAAAACACTTTCAGACAGATTTGCTTTGACTAAAATTCAAATTTTAATTCAAGTCAAAGTCAACAATCAATTCAACCACATATTTCATGGGTCTTATAACTTTTCAACAACACATTTCATCAACTATAATCAAAATCTACTAAAAATTTGATTTTAATCCCTACCAAATAGGTTACTCTGGTAGGGGCAACATCACATAATTTATCGTTGTATACATTAGTTCAGATACTGAAGATTTAACATAATTTTTTGTAGAGGAGAAGATAACAAGCAACTTGGCAAGATTCGTGCTGATCATATGGTTCTTGGTTGTTCTTATACTAACTCAAAGTTACACTGCAAGTCTTACATCAATGTTGACTGTTCAACAACTCCAGCCAACTGTTACGGATATAAATCAACTTCTCAAGAACAAAGAATATGTGGGATACCAACGGGGTTCGTTTGTTTTTGGACTTCTAAAGGGAATGAATTTTGATGAGTCTAGACTTAAACAGTACAATTCTCCAGAGGAATGTGATGAACTTTTCACGAAAGGAAGTGGAAATGGAGGCATTTCTGCCGCTTTCGATGAGATCCCATATATGAAGCTTTTCCTTGCAAAATACTGCTCAAAATACACCATGGTTGACCCAACATACAAGACTGGTGGCTTTGGCTTTGTCTGTAACCCCCTCTCTGTCTATCTATCTCCCCTCCACCCCAGCAAAAACAAAAAAGGGTCACATTTCATCGTGCCGTGTTATTTATTTATATATTTTTTGCTTTCAGGTTTTCCCAATAGGGTCACCTCTAGTACCTGATGTCTCAAGAGCAATATTAAATGTGACAGAGGGCGAAGAGATGGTGAAAATCGAAAGAACATGGTTTGGCGAAAAAACTAAATGCCCAGATTCTAGCACATCACTTTCATCCAACAGCATTGGACTTGAGAGCTTTTGGGGACTTTTTTTAATAACTGGAATAGCTGCAGTTTCAGCTCTTACAATCTATATCATTATGTTTCTACATGAACACTGGAATGTTATACGACGCTCTGATCCCAATTCCTCAATACGGAGCAAACTTTTAGAGTTATTTCGACGTTTTGACAATAAAGATCTCAGTTCTCATACTTTCAGAAACACTGGACCGAGAGAAAGAAACATCGGGGATGGTGACTGTATGGAGAAAAGAGAGAGAGTCTCGTCCCATGGTAATTGCCCACAAACTCCACAAAATTTTTCATTGAATACTTCTCCACACACCAATCCACCAAGTCCAACTTTCTCAAATAACACAGAGCAATATTTAGATTCTCCACAAGATCAACTGAATACAACAGAGAATGTGATGATAAATTCTCAATTAGAAGCAGCACATGTGATTAATCCAGAAATTGAGCTTGTGAATCCGAATCAAGATTCGCAGATGGCAGCAAGATCCACAAATGAAATTCATTGACTTGGTCTATATTTGTAAGTGAAACTCGTGACTCTTCTTTTCTTAGCATAATTTTAAATATTATGAATAAGATATTTATGCTTTATGATTTCTTTCAGCTTCTTGATATACTAATTCGCCAAAAAAAAAAAAATCTGTTCTATTTATGTATCCACAATTCTAATTCAAGAATCAAGACTCGACTTTAACCCAGTTAATTCTCGATTTTCGGTTCTGATTCCTAATTTATATTTTTTGGAATCGGACCAAAACCTCCAGGTTCGATTTATGTTCAACAAGTTTAGTTCTGGTTAAAATGTCCAGGACTATTAATACTTTACATTGATATTAGTGTTTAAAAAAATTGTATATGAAATACTAATCTATGTACAATTTTAACTTCTCTTACGTATTGTAATTGATCCCAAACTCAAATAAATGACGACATTTACTAATTTATAATTTCTTACAAATTTACGTCTTCATTACAATTTTAGGACCGAAAGTGTTTTTTTTTTTTTTTAGAAAAAAAAACGAGCCACGAGTGGCTTGGCTTGCCTCACCAATAGAAGAGCTCGTAGGACGAGCCAAACCCAATATCCTTGAGGCAAGTTGGCTCATGCTTTGCTCGCAAGGGCGACCAAAAGCCAGCTCGTTTGGAAGGCCTAGCCTAACGGTGACTCGGCTCAACACTTCCCGTCCTATTTAACACTCCTAGACATCCGGTATTTAATTTTAATAATTTATTTTCATTAAAGTACGTGTATATTTAACTTTTATAAAATATCTACTCTTTCTCCACCTCCTCTCTTATTCATGTGACCCACAATTAATGCGATCCATATACACTACTCTCCATCCCTGTTTTGTTTGTCACGTTATACAACAATTCACATTGAGCATCCCAATTCGTGTTTTTAGCGAGCATCCCAATTCCCATATTCATTAATTTTTGGAAACTTTACTGCATAAATTAATGGCAATAAATAGATGGACCAAAAAATAAAAAATAAAAAAGTTAGAAATTGAGAATAACAATGGGTCCATTGTGGTTTATTAATTTTGCTTTCATACATTATTACCAATGCTCGATAAACTTAAGTAGTTAGATGGTACGGCCAAATTTCAATGTTTTATGAGGCCTAAACGAAGCCTAAATGTTAAAAAATTTAAACCATGGTTAGGCGGTAAGATTAAGCTTCTCATATAGATGAAGTTTAGGAAATACTTAGACGTGCTTTCTAAAATATTGAATATTAGATGGTTTCGACAAAAGTGAGAAAAAATTCACTTTTAAGCTCGTTGACATCCTGTGAGAATAATTAATATTTTAGAAGGGACTTTAGTGGATGTTTATATTTTTTTATAGTAAAAAGAAGATTATTTAGACAAAAAAATCGATATAACAAGCCAATTTTCATTGTTGCCTTATTAAAAATGCCTGGAGTTTCTAGTTTTTTTAAAGTTGTAACAAAAACGGTTATTTAATTTGAAATTTATTTTTCTTTAATGTCAAAATAAGTTACTTTTTTTTTTCATCTTTAATGAATAAAAAGTCAATTTTACAAAAAATTACATATAAGTAAATCTTTTTAAGCTTAGCCAATATATTTTAATTTATCTTGATAAAATAATAGAGCTCCACAATGAAAGTATGAAACTACTTAGAGTCACTGCTCAAGTCAATTTTCGTTTAATCAACTAGCACATGCATGGTTGTGATTTTTTGGTTTAAAATAATAAATTTGTATTTAATATGAACTGCAAGCAACGCTGACAAAAGTTAACTAGTGTTCTTAGGACAATAATATTGTCCACTTAAATTTGAAATAATATATATTGATTAACATGGGTTGTACCATTTAATTGGAATCAAATATATTTTGAGATCCACCATAAGATCGTAATGAGTTATGTTTAAGTAGGAATCCTTGTGATCACTCTTATTCAATTTTTAGGTGATTGTTAGTAAAAGAAATAAATTACAAAATGATAAGAATATGAGGAGGTATAGCAATCGCAAATTTTTTGATGTTACAATAAGACGGGTTTTAGGAATATATATGATAGTTTTAAATTAATTACAATAGACGGAGCATAACCACCTTTGTAATGAAGCATAAGAAAAGCACTAGAGCACGATAATAATAATCGTTGTTTCAACATTGTAAAAATTCTCAAGTGGTGTAAGGGAAAAGGATAATTGTAATACCCCCAAAGCCGAGGTCGAAAGAGAAAATAGAAAGTAGGAACTTGATGAATTTATGTAATTTTATCGATTATTAAAGTTTGTCCTTCATTCCATCCACCATGTTCGAGGGGACCAAGTTCGTAATTTTACGACAGGTTGGTTGCACCTTGGAACTGAGGTAGGGTATGAAGGATTTGCCTTTTGTCATGAATGGCGTGGACAATTTGGTTTATTATAAGCTTGATATACCTATAATTGGATCAAAATGGGGGTGAATCAAGGGGAGTCCAACCCTAGCCCAAATCCTTTTTGGAACTATTTATTTTTATTTTTATGTTTAGTTTGTGTCCAAATTTAAAGAGGAAATTACATAAAAACAGGTTTTTAAAGTTTCAATTTCAAATTTTAGATATAAACTTTATTTATATAAAAATCAGCTATTAATTCATTTATTTCATCAATCACCTCTTTCTAAATCAAAAATACTCAAACCTA
>CAIGRB010125799.1:37902-49396 GCA_903798255.1 Fraxinus quadrangulata | reverse complement strand
AAATCGGCACGATAGAAATCAGAGGGACCGACTGGCAAGAAGGTGGAGGAGCATTGTAAACTCCCGATTGTGATGATCCACGGTCACAACCTCGGCCTAAGCCGGCTGAGTAGGAATCAAAGGCACCGACTGAGAAGAAAGTGGAGGTTTGTGATCTGTGCGAAATGTGCGGCGGTTTGGATGCGGTGGTGGGGGTTGGGTGGGGTGATTTCCGATCTGAAGGGTTTTTTTTCCAGTTTGGATTCGGTTATGGTGGTTGTTGGGGGCGTGGTGGTGATGAGGTCATTTTCTAGTGGTGGTGGTGAGGTCATTTTGATTGGGGTGGTGGCGGCGGTGGTGTGTTTCTGTGGTGTTGGTGGCGGAGACGATAGTGGTATTGTGTTGGTGGTGGTCACAAATGTTAAAAATTACACGGATAATTCAAAAACTTTATTGAAGTGTAGTATCACCCGCTCTATTACGCTTGAGTAGAGCTTCCATCTTGAGTCTTCATTTATACTTGAAATCTTGAGCACGGACTTAAAAATCAAATTAATTTTGTTTAAGAAATCTTGAAAAGCAACCTTAATTTGAGATGACAACCACTTTTGACATTTGAACATCTACCTTTTGAAATTAATTGAGCATCTTTTGGGGTCTTTTGATAAATAAACCAACTTTGGCACAACTTTTGGCAATTAAACTACCACTTTTTCATTTCTCCTGACTTTTTGAATTTTACTTTAGTAAAATTACTAAAGTTCTTTGTCCATTTTTTATAATTGGTAAAGGGAGTAAAAATAATTGATTTGGTGGCATACACATCTTGAAAAGAGTATCTTTTGATTTTTGACCCCTATATTATCTTAATTCATTAAGATAACTGGGTCCATATATTCATTTTGAAGGGGTATTCTTTTGAGTTTTTTCTTCTTTAATTAATTCATTAATGTTTTCTAAACCAAAACACATATCTTCATTGCTTTGTTCATAATCCGATGAATTTGCTTAAGATGAATCTTCTTTCGAATCTGATATTTTTTATAAAGATTCTGCAAGGATAGTGTTAGGTTACAGATAATTTGTAATTGACAATTCTGTGAACAAAAGGACTGAAATTGATATATTGTATAAGTTCACGGAGTAATGTGCAATTAGTCAAAAGGTAGGTATTTGACTCTAGGGTTTCGAGAATGGGAAAAGAAAGAAAATGGCGGAAATTTTCACTAGACTGTCGTCCAGGTTTGGCTCGAGCTACAAAAACAAAAACATCGTCGCTAGACTGTCGTCAGGCCTTCGCTCGAGTGTCAGAATATCGCTCGACCGTCGCTGAGCTCTCGCTCGAGCGATGGTTATACGAAAAAATTTTATTTTGGCGATTTCAAGGCTTTTTCCCCAACCCATCTGCTTTGGACCCTACCTATAAATACCAAAATTCTTCTATACGAAATTTACAAGGTTGAACATTGAGAGAAAAATGTTACAGAGTGATTCCTTCATATTATATTCTTTCAAACTTCATCTGTGTGATAGTTTTGGTGAGAAAAATATCAGTCCAATAATCCAAGTACTAAATCACTACTTCCTCTACATCTTGTCAGAGTTCTGAAAATCGAAGGAAGTTGACATGAGTTTTTGTCTGTGAAGAATGGATCATTCTTCGTGATCCACGGGAGATAAACGAATTCACAAGGCTTGGAGTGCTGTAGGGTAGCAGATTCCACGGAGAGATTTGGCAACAACAGCTTAGGATTAGTGCAGGAGAGCACGGGATCCACGGAGAACTATTAGGAGTGCAGTCGGGAGATCAGATAGTACATGTCGTCTAGTCTGTTAGACTGTAAGTTATTAAATTCATTTATAGTGGATTGATTGTCAAAGTGCCCGAAGTTTTTCCCAGTTGGGTTTCTCCATGATCATTCTGGTATTGATTACTGCTTTTATTATATTGATTGATTATACAACAGCGGTATTCAAACTTAGGATTAAAATGGACTTGCATGAATAATCATCTAGAAAAGAATTAAAAAGTGACTTGTTGCTGTTTAATTCATTAACAATTTTAATTTCGCATAATATTCACCCCCCTCTAAGTGTTGTTAGGGTCGAACTACGCGTTTTTCATGTAGCTATTCTTTCTGAGACAGCCTGCAGTTCTTTAGTAGTTTTGCATTGAGTAAACATTGCCCATAATCTTGATTTTTCTGTGAGGAAATGACACTTTTGTCAAGTTCCTTTTTGGATAATTTTGGAATGTCTACATTCCTTTGTTCTTGAATCCATGAATTTACTATTTTTGGACAGCAATTGGTTTCATGAATTTTAACCGTCATTTAATTTTGAGTCTCCGAATAACCTTTTTAACATGATATTCGGATCCTGACTTTTGAACAATTTGATAATCCCAACAGAATATCCACGAGGCCTTTAGAATATGAGCAAATTGAAATAAAAAATTTTCTTCTTTTAAAAGATTTTAGCCTCTTCTTTAAAGTGTTCGAACCCTTGAAAATAAGTCCAGGTAAAACACTATCTTCAAGTCCAAAATATTCGAACCATTTTTTAACCATTTTGGAAAATTTGGAGAACAATTTTGATGGAAAAGTAGGAACCAAGAATGAGTAACTGGTCCAAAGTAAAATAACAATCTTCTTGGTAATTAAAATAATTGAAAAAAAGATTCGAATGAATTGCCTTTTGAAAGATGCATTATTTTCTCTTTCTAGGGGTCCTGTCCCCAGTTTTCAAACGACAGTACCCTAGTAATTGAGATTTTTGAAAAATCATTTTAATTTTTATTTTACTAATTTTGACTATGAGTTATTATGGCGGATCCTAATTTTATAAGGATAGTTTCATAATAATCTCTAGATTTTTTGGTAATTTTCGAGATCCTATTTGAAGGGATTTTTTTTTTTTTTTGAAATTTGACGAATTTTCTTTAGGAGTTTGAGAAGATGGGATTTTTGAAGCTAAAGTGGTTTATTGAGAGGTAGAAAAGCTATGCTCTGCAAATTTTGAACATTTGAATGAATTTTGAATGTAATCATCAATTGAACAAAATTCGAATTTAAATCTTTTTCTTATCCTTTTTCTTTGATGAAGAAGAATCTATATTTTCTTCTTTGAATATTTCGCTCAATTTGTATATCTTTCTAATTTTTCTCACAATTTTCTCTTTTTTGTAAGAACTCTCTTGTGAGGAAGTCTGTAAGAAATTTTGAAGATCCCTGTATATATAGAATTTCGAAATCAAAACATTAAAGTATTGTTTGCCATCTGGCAAAAAATTGTTTGGAAACGAGATTTTTAATATCCTTTTTTAAAACTTCTTTGGATACTTTGAAATATATTTTTAAAATAAAATTTTTATTTATTAAATCATCTTGAAATTTTAAAATACATAAAGCAATTGATAGAATTTCTTTTTTGATAGTTGAATAATTCTTTTGAAGGCCAGTCCAAACAGCAGAATGAAATCGGACTAACTATTCTTGACTAGACTCTTTTGGAATCTGTTTGAAGAATCCACCAAAATCAATGTCTGGTGCATCAGTTTCAACAATAATTGAAGTAGTGAGGTCTAAAATAGATAAATATGGAATACTTTTGATAGCTTTTTTGACATTTTGAACAGCCACTTTATGCTCGTGACTCCATGAAATTGGATTCTTTTGTAATCTTTTGAAAAGAGATGCACATAAGATCCTTATCTCTTTGATAAAGTCACCTACATGATTAACACACCCTAAAAATCTTCGAAGATTATTTTTATCTAGAATTTCATCAGGAAATTTGTTAAAGAAATATGGACGTCTTTGAATTAGGGTAATGATTCCTAGATGAATATTATGTCCTAAGAACCTAATACTTGCTTGACGTAAAACAATTTTTTTAGCAGAAATTGTTAAACCATTATTTTTGATAACATGAATAAAAAATATCGAGATGCTTGAAATGTTGTTCTAAACTTTCAGGAAAAATTAGGACATCGTCAATATAAACAATGATAAAATCTGAATAAGGATTGAAAATATCATTCATAATTTTTTGAAATTCGGAAGGAACATTTTTTAGACCGAATGTCATAACATTCCATTTGTATTGTCCAAAGGGAACATTGAAAGAAGTTTTATAGCGATCTTCTTCCTTGATTTGAATATGCCAGAATCCTGACTTCATATTAAATTTAGAAAAAATAATCGCTTTGTATAATCTATTTAATAGGTCATTCTTTTGAGATAATGAATATCTAATCCATTGAAGAGTTTTATTGAGAGGTTTATAATTGATAACTAAACGAGGGACTCCTCGTTCAATTTCAGTAGAGTTATTGACTAAAATGTTGAACAACTTCATGGTGATTTACTTGGGCGGATAAGTTTCTTATCCAGTAAATCATTGATCTCCTTGATACAGTGATCAAGTAATTCTTTATTTATTTGAATATGACGGAATTTTTTCGGGATGTTTGATTCATGGAAATCATGAGTATATGGTAGGGATACCATATACTTTTTCCTATTTCAAAAAGCATTTGAAATAGTAGAGCATATCTCGTCCTTGGTACGTTTTTGAAAAAGAGAAATTTGCTTTTGAAAAGAGGAATTTTTTAATTGTTCCTTGATTCTTTGCAATCTGATATCTTCTTTTAAAAATTGAATATTTTTTTTTAACTTAATATTATTAATACTTTTTGAAATAGAAGCTTCTTTCAAAGAATTTACATCTTTGTAAGAATGATGATTTGTAAATTTGAAAACAATTTATTGACTAAAAATATTTGTAGTTAAATTTTGTGAATTGGCTTGAAAATGATAAATTTGAACGATAAAAGGAGTGCTAAGAATTACTTCCTGATCTAAATCTTTGACAAAATAAAATATATTTTTGAAACAAATATTTGAATTGCAAACATGAGATTTTGAAAGTTCATTTTTAATATTTAATCTTTTTCCACTAGTACCATAAAGACCCTCAGTGATTTTTTCAAAATATTTTGTAGGGATTAATCATTCTCTAATACAATTTTGATTTGCATAAGAATCAATTAACACTCTAGTATGAAGTTTGAAATCTTTATTAATAATAATATCCATTTGACAATACAATTTTTGAAGTTGAATTCGGATAATATCATTAACATTTTCTTCTTCAGTTTGAGGATTTTTTGAGGATTGAGAAGCAACTTCTTCTTGATCAGAAGACTCAGAATCATAAATTGTTTGATTCGCTTGTTTAGTTTTTAAGAGAACTACTTTCATTCTGAAATCTTTCATTTGATTTTGAAGTATTGAAATTTGAGATTTCATCTCATCGATTTCTTATATTAAATCAGAACTGGATGACTTAGAGATTTTTGAAGATTCAGATTTGAATCTACTCATAATATTTTTAATACTATGAGGATCATCAAATTCATTGGGTTTTGAAGGAATAAGAAATTTGAACTTTTTCTTTAGTAGAGAATTTTCAGTTTTCTCAACTATTTCTTGAATAAGTTCTTCTTCTGTTGTAAGGACATTTATGGTTTTACAACCACAAATTTCTTTAGATTAGTTTGAAGAGGAGGAAGATGAACTAGAGCTAGTCTCAACAACAGAATCTTCTTGATGTTGATATATCATTTCTAATTCGGAATCAGAAGAATTTTCTTCTTCTGAAGAATTAATAAGATTGAGGAGTTCAAACTTAATATCTTAATCTATTTGAAGATTATTAATTTTGTTTTTCATAGGACATATATTAGAATAATGTCATGTTTGCTTGCATTTCCAATAAGTAACATTAAATTTTTTTGAAAATCTCTTTTTAGAATAATTTTTTGGATAAAAAATTTTGAAATTTTTTTTCTTTCTGAAGTTATTTCTTCTTTTGTAAGAAGGAAAATTTCTTCTTTTTCAATTTTGAAGGAGGAATAATTTTTTCAAGGCCATACTCTTCACATAATGATTCAAGTTCTTTATGACTTTCAGATATTTCTGATTTTAATTTAACTTTGAGTTTAAAATCTTCGCAAAGGGCAAGACCTTCTTTATTGACAAAATGAATAATTTCTCCATATGTAAGTTCATCATATAGAATATTTTCTTGATATTGACTTCTTATTGAAGTTCTAACTCTTTCTGCAAAGAGTTTTGGAAGTCCAAATATAAATATTTTTTCCAATAAGATTAATCACAATCTTCACGTAGTATGACACGTGATAAGAATATGTCTTTATACCACCGAAAATCATGAAGTTTTTAACATTGAAGATTCATGAGAATTTCGGACTGTCAAGTCATTACATTAATAGGTAATCTGATAAAATGTTTGATGATATTGTAAATAAGAGTATTAAAATCATCATTTTCTCCAGTTTCATCATTTTGAGAGTTCATTATCTCTTGTTTTTCATCTGAGCTGAGATAATTTCCCCACCAATTTTTGAGCTGACCCTAAATTCTAGCAATAGATTCAGGGTTGCAACTTCTGGATCAACATTTTTTGCTCTATATGTTTTCCAACACATAGACGTAATTTCAATTGGTCGAACAATTTGATATTCTGTTAGGCTATCAATATTCCATTCGACCACATATTTACCATTAAAAGTCAGGTTTTGCTTTTTCTTCAAAAAGCAAATCGGGTGCAATATTTAGAGAATAATGTGGATGAACTTTTGAATATGAACATTTTAATTTATAATATGAAAAATTACATTTTCATTCCCAATAAATTGAGATTCAATTTCATCAATAATAGTGATATTTTTTTAAGGAGAATGATGAGATATTTAGATAACTGAGTTACAAGTTCTTTTAAAACTTGAGTCTCATTATCTAATTTTTCAAGTTGAGAAATCATATTTGAAGGATGAGATTTAAATAAGACATTGATAGGAGTTTTTCCTTTATCAGTCACTTTTGAAATATATTTTTTAGAATCAGTTTTTGATTACCGAGAAGCTTGATTTAATGTATTTTACTTTAGACTAGTTACTCATTCTTGGTTCATACTTTTTCATCTAAATTGTTCTCCAAATTTTTCAAAATGATATCAAAAATGGTTCAAATATTTTGGACTTGAAGAGAATGTTTTACCTGGTTTTACTCTTCAAGGGTTCGAACACTTAAAAAAAGAGGCTAAAACCTTTTAACGTCTCAAGATTTTTTTTTTCCAATTTGCTCATAATCTAAAGGTCTCGTGGATATTCTGCTGGGACTATAAAGCCAGGATCCGAATATCATGTTAAAAAGGTTATTCGGATACTCAAAATTAAATGGTGGTCAAAATTTTATGCAACCAATTACTACCCAAAAGCAGTAAATTCATGGATTCAAAAACAAAGAAATACAGGCATCCCAAAATTATCTTAAAATGAACTTGACAAAAGTGCCAATTTCATCACAGAAAAATCAAGATTATTGGCAATGTTTAGCCAATGCAAAACTCCTGAAAAACTACAAGCTATATATATCACTTATTATTACATTCTTTAAAAAATATTTAAAAATATTACTCGTCTTAAGAAAGCAATAAAATTTATATAGGTTTTCAATTTAATTTTCAGAAAAAGAGAAAAATTTGAGAATTTATAATATTTCGATTACTAAATGACACTTTAGACTAGAACACACATTAACTTATAAACTTGTGATTTATTATTTATGCTATGCTTATTTTTTAATAAAAATTGAATTTTTAATTTTTGAAAAGAAGAAGCTCCAAAAATTATTTAACTGCACCATTTTTTAATTTAAGTTTTTTATTTAATTGTATGTAAAAGAAGAAGAAGCAAATCCAAATTAAAACTTAGGAATTGACGTGGTTACATTTTGCTTTATAAATATGGCTTTTCTTATTGCATCATCTTTTAATTTGATTGTTTGTTGCTCCCTAAATTGTCGGTTGGCATTCGATTTCAACCCGCCAATTTACACGCTAACACATTTATTGGATAGTTGTTGCCTCGTTACCTTATTTGTTATGCCCGACTTTAGAAAAAATAATATGCCACATGGCATCTCCAACATGCTGCAGTAACATGTCAACTCATTATTGTTTTAGCCCCCAACTAAATTTGTGAACTTATCTCTTACAATTTGTATTAGCAGTATGATCATATAATCGGGATAAAGTCTACGCATGACTAAAACATACGATATACATGCTTTGAATATGGCATACTCGACAAACAGGATATATGTAGCCAACCGTATGAAGTAATGGATAAGACTGATGAGTTGAGAAAAAGCATGATACTAATGAAAATACTTTAATTGTTCGATGCCCAACATGATGAGTGAGATTAGATCCATTATCTAACCAAACAAAATTTTAAATTGTACCATCTCTATACTCCATAGTTCAATCATCAAAATATTATTTGAAATAATCCACAGTTTAATCATCAAATTATTATCTGAAATACTCCACAATTGTAAGTAAAAATTGAATAGCGTGACACTTTAATTAATGGAATAATTCCAAATTATTTATCAACAACAGTACTGCACAGAAACTGTAAATCTCTGGTGTCAATTAATATTGATCAAATCATGTGAAAACCACAAATAAAGAGAGAGGAAAGCAGAAGAAACAACATAGACAAACAAGGACACTATGAAATCATGGTTGTACGGTCCAGACTTTCAATAAACTTGATTGCACTCTTATTGCACAGCACCTGCATTGAAGTTGGATTAAAGTGAGCTCTCATATCTCGAACACAAGAAAGCCAAAAGTGAAAATGGAAAATGATCACAAAAACATGGTACCTGTAAATGATTGGAATGGACAACTTTGAAATTCAATACATGTAGAACTTGTTAATATATAACTTGAAGGCATCGTTTCCCCAACTCAATTGTTCTTCTTCTATTTCCTTTGCTGATTCTACAATCGAACTACCACAACCATACAACTCGATGGATTGAAGAGTTGAAATTTCTCCAAAACCACTAGGGATCTTATCCAGCACTTTGCAATTCTGAATTGAAATGACTAGGCGCTCGAGTCTAGGGAAGTGGTCTTTGTCAGCTCTCCAACGCTTCAAATTAACGTCGTATAATAGCAAAAATTTCTATTTACGAAATTCTCCCTCATTTGGTTCCCACTCTCGAGAAATGAAGAAACTGCTTTTCAATTTCAGCACTTCAAGATTGGGCATCGAACCAAGAATCGGAAATTCGCCGGGATAAAGTTCGATGCCTTCTAAAGTCAACTTTTTGAGTGATGTTGGAAACTTGATATACAATAGGAAACAAATTTAAGAAAACATTTTAATGATTCAAGTTTATTTAGATGGACAAGAATATTTATATGGTATCTTTCCCAACCGGTCGACACCATATAATCGTAATGGATAGTCAATTTCCGAAGATTTGGAATTCTTTTGAGGACCTCCTCCGTCCATCGAAAATTATATATCCTTGAGAGGGTTTGTAGGTCTAGAACAACAATAGAATTTTCTTCCCCTTTAATTTTTGAACTAGGAGGATGAGGAAGACTTACATCACCATTAAACTTAATATGTCTTAATTGCGGCATCTTCCATATTTCCGGTGATATTTCATTGTGCCAGTCATTTCCCACATAAACTATAGTTTGTAAATTCCGAAATTTGTATATTGATGCAAGAGACCGTTTAGGGTATTCATTGAAGCAACAGATGTACCGCATGTTAGCCAATTCTTTCATTTCATCTAGCCGAGGATGAATTCCCTCCATATGCAGTACTTTAAGTGGTCTAGAATCGAAAGAAATTTCTATAGGTGGAGAATGAGACCGCACCACTAAAGAAGATAACGTTTTGTCATCACCCTGGAGAATCCCTTTAGTCGCTCCTCCGCAAAGAAGGTAAAATTGCACTTCGTCTGAAGATGATAAAGAATTCTTCTTATCTTGAATACTTACACGGCGCATACTAGTGCCTCCTTGAATACCATAAAGACCCCCTTCAATGACATGGAAAAACTTCTCCTTTCGAGCTTCTCTGACACAAAGGTCCCGTAAGAGATCATGAATTCTACATGTTTTAATTTTTCCATTAGAACCTTTCTTTTGAACTAAAATAAGACTTCTTTGAACGAGATCCAAAAAGTACTCCTCTCCTACATCTTCCAACGTTTTAGAGCATGCTGGTTTGAGGATTCCCTCTGCAACCCACAACTTGGTAAGTACCTTGACTTTGACTTCAAAATCTTCCGGAAAAATTCCCATATATAGGAAACACCCTTTCAAATGATAAGGCAAATGTTTGTAACTCAAAGAAAGTATCTTAGAGCATTGCTCATCATTTGTAAGTTATTTCCGAACTTAAATTTTTTGCGATCCTTCTCCAGTACTGCGGTGTTTTAGTGGCCTTTGATAGGAGGCCCCCAATCACAACAACTGCAAGTGGAAGTCCTTGACAATTTTTGGCAATCTGCTTGCCGAACTTTTCCAATTCAAGAGGGCAACAACCTTCTCCAAACACTTTCTGACAAAATAAATTCCAACTTTCTCTGTCATTCAGAAAACGTACATGATGAAGAAGAGAACCAGAGTTGATATAATTAGCTACTTTCTCTAGCCTAGTAGTCAAAAGGATTCGACTTCCAGTATTGTCTTTTGGAAAATATCTTTTCACAGAGTCCCAGGCCTCGATATCCCACACATCATCCATTACAAAAAGATACCTCCTGCGCTTTAGGTTCTTGTACAGAAGTTCTCCTAATTGATCAAGGTCCTTTTTTCCCCTCTCGTCAAATTGTATTTTCATGGAATCTAAGAGGTCTAGTAGGATTTCTCGCACACTGTATTCTTGAGATACGGTGACCCAAGCACAAATGTGAAAGAAAAACTCAATATATTTATCCATGTAAACTTTGAGAGCGAGTGTAGTCTTACCGATGCCACCCATGCCGACAATTGACACAACTTCAAGATGTGATGAACTGCTAACTAGACGATCCCTGATCTCTGCCAAGGCATCATCAAGACCAACCATAGTGCTCTGACCCGAAGAAACTGGTCTTAATGAACCAACAGGCACTGAGGTGTTGCACTCCAAATCTTCTTGTATGCTACTCTCATCCTCAATCTTTTCTGCCCTTGTCTTTATGGAATCAACTTCTTCAATTAGTTTCGCTATTTCATGGAATGAAGTTGTAATGATGTCACCACTATGACTTGTAGATTCTTCAAGAACTCGATCTGCAATGCAGGATTCAATGATATCTTCCGTTTGACATGCTGCATCGCTGATCTTTCTCTCCAGACCCTCTATTGATTCAATATTTTCTCTAGGAAAATTATCAAGAAAATCTTGCAAGTATCCAACTTTTTCGAGGAGGGAATCGATTTGTTGTTTCTCACCAGGAAGAAGATATGAACAATCATATTTCAGGGTGCGCTGTAGAACGTGAGTAAGAGAAAGAAGAGCAGCATAAGCCATTTCTGTTCTCTCCTATCACAGCTTGAAAGATAGAAAATTGAAGCAAAATGAAAGAAATCAGGATCGGTTCCACCCAACGCACCATGCAAGTAT